>OMKK01056021.1:0-14211 GCA_900302305.1 Polymixia japonica | reverse complement strand
ACCAGAACGAGGCAACGCGGACGGGAGTGAGAATCTGGCACTGGTGAAATTTCGGCACAACACCGGCAAGTTTGTTGTTGGTGGTGGTTGCTGGCGAGCTAACTAGCTAGCTAACTAGCCAAATGTTAGCTAGTTGGTGTCAAAGTCAATCATCTGACCAGTGGCACTTCGTTAAACATGTGTGCGACTACCATTGTACCAACTTATATCACCCAATGAAATGTTGAATAAAGTACCAGTTACCTTATTGTTGCACAACCTGGAGGTACAATAGAATATGTGTCAAAACACCAGGTCCAAATTGTTCTACGGAGACCTTGCAGGGCCAATGTTTGTACGGCTTCCGCGTATGAAAAAAAAGCAGGTAATCACTGCCATCTAGTGGTAAAGACGTGTCGGCAGCGGACAGCCTCCAGCTTTTAGTAGAAATTTGTAAGGAAACGGAATTCATTTTTTCGGAAATTAACTTTTGTATGCCCCCATATGATACTGCAAGAGTTGTTGTTGTATTGTTATTTTAGTAAAATTATTCTCTTTTTTTTTAGTTTGATAGAATAGTAATTGGAGGTATATAGTCATGTTCAGCCACAAAGAAGTATTCTGTAGAATGCTACTTATTATGCAAGCAATGGCTCTATAAAATGTACAAAAAGTGCCCAAGAGCACTTTATACTAATCTATCCACACGCTTACATTTCCTCTATAAATGAAAGGTTTCTGAGACTCTTGTAGGGGTTCTTCAAAATGCATCTCTAGGTGGGTGGCATCTCTGGGTGGCCTCCAGGACCCCTTAGGAAAGGATCAGGGGGCTGAAGGGCCAGCATAGTGAGGGACTACTTTAGGAGCCTGAAATAACTTTTTTTTTTAACATATTTTAGGGTTAATGGAGACCTGATAATGATAATAATATGAATATATGTAATAATGTAAAAGTGCTATCATCAAAAACATTTTATATTATACATTTAAAATTGACATGTCTTAACAGGATTAAACACAAAACAAGACACAATACAACAATAACTCAATAACATTTTGTTAATTTTGAGTTAATATAAATAATTTCCATGTTATCATATCTTGTCACATACCACTTTCAGGATAAATGTTCAAACTGAAACATGCTCCATACCTCAGTCCCAATAACTAAAAAGTAAAAAGAGTGTGGCTGATGGGTGAAAATGCTAGTTTTCCTGCCCTGGATGGGTTTCATGAGACAGCATCATTTTAAGAAATTGGCGAGCCGCCCAACTGATGTTGGCAATTTCCTGTTGCCTTCCAGAATGCCAAGGACACAATTTTGGAGGTAAGTCGTGCTATTTCTGATTGATTGTTTGTACAAGCTTCTTGTCATCCAGGTGAAGTAAAAGTAATCATCTTCATATGGGCACAATCATCTCATTTCATACAAAAACTCAAACAATATCAACAAAACTGGCTTTTTTTTTTTTTACCTGTCTTACTGGGTTCTATGTTGGAAACCCATTGATATAGAGATCCAGCTGGTGTAACATAAGTGAGAGAAGTGTGCTTGAAGGGGATGTTGGTGAAGCTACAGGCTAGGAGAAAAAAGACCACAATGACACAAAATTGGTTCATGGTGATGTAGAGCTCGATGTGCTTGAGAAGTCTTGAGACTGAAAAGGTGTTTGTTGCACAGCGCAATTGTAACATAGTTGCTATTTTTATACTGATTGTGCACCTTCAAATGATGTGTGAAACTAACTGATCCTCAGCCAGTCACACAGACCAGTCGCTCGCAAGTTGTCTCTACAAATGTAAGAAAAAAGCAATTAGTCACAGCAAGTCGTATGAAAAACCGATAACATGGTAGTTGTCTATTTTTTATTCAACTATGTTATCAAGTAGTGTAGAAGTATTGATGATGTCATGTCACAAACCCATATATCCTCATAAAATGGTGAAACAAAAGTACAAAAGGCTCACCTGTATGAAGAGCAAGTGTCTAACATTCTCTTTGTTAATCTGAAAAATAAAGGCGGTAAATACACAGGTTAATATTTCCTGCAGTTAAAAGTATTACGTGAAAATACATGAAATTGTTAGTTGGAATGGTACTCATGCAGGTGTTGCAGTGATATGGTGAATATATTGAAAGACAGGTAAAAAAAAGAATGAAGAAAGTATGAACAATGAACAATAAAATTATTCCACATTTCTGAACAAAAACAATTATCAGTACTAATAGATTTATCATTATAGACCTTAACCAGGGTATTGTCATGTCATATTCCAAATATTATAAAATTAAAAGTTTAAATCCTGGAGAACTACGTTAGCATAACAGTTGGTTAGCCTAACAGTTAGAGTTTACGTAGCATTAACTGAAACAATGTAATGTTAACTAGCAGGTTAGGCATAATACATTGTAGTTCTACACATACTGTACATTACAAGAGCAATAGTATTGGTTTAACATAGTAGTCATGTGATAGCCTAGTTCTGCTTATGTGACTTCTTCAAAGGCACTGTTGTCAGAGCAGTTAGACTTCAGTGGCTTTCCTTGATGTTATCAGCTGCCAACGGAAGAATAAAGCCAGTCTCATCTTGTCATTTCATGTTCTGTAAGATGTTGTCATAGTGAAATGTGTTGCACCTACTGAGTTTAAAATGGGGGTATTTTATGAATATCATTAAAATATTAAATGGTGCATAAAGGCAAAATTTAACATGTAGTACAATTAGCAGTGGGCTACAAGCTATTGTCGTACTGTAAACGCTCTTCAGAAGTAAAAAGTATTCAGAATGTGTACTTAAGTTAAAGTAGAGTTACTTTGTCAAAGAATGACTTAAGTCAAAGTCAAAGTTCTCATCTCAAATATCACTTGAGTTGAAGTCTTAGGTATCAACTTTCAAATATACTTAAATACAAAAAGTAAAACCCAGTAATTGCTAATATTATAGATTAAAATAAACAGCAAATCTGATAGTTTGTTGTTGATTGTTAACACAATATAGGTATATTGCACATTGGTGCTTACTTGCTATTAAACTAATACTGCAACACTAACAATACTGTAGTGTGTCCAAACCAATAACTTTCACATTTCACATCTTTTGTGGACCTTTGGTTCAGTTTCAGCAGAAGCTTGATTAAACAGCTAACTTACAGTATTACACTGCAACACTCAATGTAGGACAATGCAATATGTTGCAATAATAATCAATAACCTTCACTTGACTCTTTCTTGGACTTCTTTACCATGTATATAGATACCATCAATCCTGCAAAAATATATATATTGGGGGTGGAGAACAATGTGCAATACTGTTGTATACACTTTTACCTTTATATGAAATCCTTTTTCATATATGTATATAGTTTTATATTTTATTTATCTCATTCTTTCTACATTTTATATCTCATTTACATTCTATATTATTATTTTTATTATTCTTATTATGACTGCTGAGCCGATGTTTTTCTCATCCAACACATTTCATTGTACTGTTGACCCTGTGTTAACCTACATGACAAATGAAACAAACTTGAACTTGAACCCCTTCTTGGGGGGTTTGACTTGGCTAGAGTGGCTTGTAGACACAATATTTCAACAACCACCGTAACTATTTAAAAACCAGTTTCAGAAAAGAAAAGACTGATTGATTAAAAAATTGTTTAATATGGATAGTTCATTTGACAGTCATATCAACCAAAACAGTTTGCCATCAAATGTTCACAAAACTCTTAATTTAAAGAATTAAGATTATCATAACAAAATTTGGTACACAGTCATGTATTTGGGCTACTGATCATTTTGTCTACCACTACTGAAACATCGATAAAAATAATCACAAACCAAACATTTCAACATCCTTGAAATGAGAAGGCAGGCAGAAATACACTGAAAAAAAACCCAAAAACAACAGCTGCCAACATTTACAAAAGCGACTCAAGTTCACAATCCAGTGTGCCATAAATTTAACATTGTCCTACAAGAAAATGCACTAATATATTCACCTGTTTCAATGAACAAGGTAATAAGTAGCCTGCCATTGTTGTATACAATGTATGACAAATGTACAAAGTTCATATATTAAAATGCCTTTTCTCTGATTCAATTTTCTTTTTACTCTGAATATAACAGTATTTACTACTAATAAAAAAAAGTAGTGGTCATATAACACGATTATCTCAAAACTATACGTACAATCCAGGAGACAGCAAGAACTGCATAAATTGGGGGCAACGGAGTCCTGGAGTTTAGTTGGTGTGCTCTTCAACAACAATGACAAAATGCATAAATACTAACATGAATTTGTATAGGATCCAAGGAAGAATAGTTGTCACTTAAGCAATGAGGATCCCTGTAAACAAAACTTTGTTTTAGATTACAGTGAGTTGATCGTGGATCAAATCAGCTGTTGCAGTTAATGGAAGGCGTAGTTCCTCGCTTTGGGGAGCGAGGCCGATTACTCGATGTATAGAGATGAAAATGGTGTCAATCTGCTCATCTGACTCAGAGTAAGACTACCAAAATGTGTATTTGCCAAAATGTCGGAGTATCCCTTTAAGATTATAAGTACGCTAAACCTTTCACAAAAAAGTGGTTGGAATTTGGTTATAATAATGACATATAGTCAATATTATACGAGTCAAATATGAGTCAATTATAATTGCAATCAATTCTACCACAAAAAATATTTTTTGTCATATATATGGGATGTTGTTATTTGTTTCTCCACAATAATCAGCATTGGACCTAAAAATCAGGTCGGGTCCGAATCCTTAAGGATAAATTATTTTTCTATTTAGCCGTTAACAAGGAGGCACAAATATTGGCATTGCTTTTTTTTTTATAAGCCAAGACAAAATAGAAAGGTACTGCTTGTAGTCTTACATCTGGCATTTTATCTTTGTTTATGAGCTGTACTATACATAGAGGAAAACACAACAAAACACAACAAGTCTCATTACTTGCAGAGTACACACATCATAGTCTTATGAGTAGTCACAAAATCCCATTTATCTCAAGCACCTACCTACGTTTTCTTTTCTTTTTTTTTATATATTGTGGCATTTCCAACTTTTGCTTTGACAGTAAACAAGAACGTATTTATATTTAGATGTAGACCCCTATGGACTACGACAGTACAAGATAAATCATCCCTTTAGAAAAATGTTAACACTTTACTTCAGGCGATCCTCTTGAGGCATTTTAAGTCACCGTAAGCACATCAGGTGCTTATAGATAGTACAACTACAACTATAGAATAGTATAACTATAGTTTCCATGCACACAGAATGTGCACAAATAGGAGGATGGATGTATTGAACAGCTATTGTTAGTAATACTCTGACAAGACATTCCAGATGTAAATGTATTACAATGCAAGCCAGAATACACTGTAACTAATAGAATTTTGATACATGATTATAATGTAACGAATTTCCCACATAATTAGCACTTATAGTTCGCTTATGATGCCTCATCCTCACCCAGTAAAGCATTCTAGAAAAAGACCTTTGCTGACCGTTTCAAATGAGTCGCCATAGCTGCCTTGAAGTACCTCTCAGTATTCACTATTTTGGAGCCACATCTAGAACATTTTAGTGCAAATGCAACATTCTTTAACATAGATCAGGTTTGGATATTAAGGCCAGGATAATTTTACATGTTTCAAAAATACCAGTGGAAAAATATCTTGGCCCAAACTTCATGACTGTTTACAATGTTGAACTTAGTTGTTACTTGTTTGTTGAATATAATCTAAAAAAAAAAAAAAATGACTTGGATGAAAAGCTGAATTGCTGTCTAGTTTGAGTAATGAGCATCTAAGTCTATGCCCCAATACTGCGTTTCACAAGTAGAAGTTGTCTTGATGGTTGTTTCTCTATGTCAATTCAACTTGTTGCAGAGTATCCAGTTCAAGTTTCTTGCAGAAAACTCCATCGCATTCATGCAATTTAAAAATTCCAAAAAGAAAACTCAAAAAGAAACAAGTGTGCAATTTGTTGCAAACTAGGCAATATCGACTCATTCAGTTATACCCTAGCCCTTAAAAAAAAAAAAGAAAAACAGAAAACAAAACAAATGCTAGAGGACAAACATCAAGCCATCAATAAATAATGATTGTTATTAGCTATAGGAAGTACACTCCACGTGTGAAGGTGACCTAGCTGGGAAGCGCCTTAACGGCCTGTGTTACATGCTACGCTCCCAAGCATATTTCAAAAGTATCACAGCTGCCATCAACATGATGGGAATGCAAAGAGCATTTAAGGTGTCAATGAACCACGCTAAATCTTAACGCACGAAACGTTTCAAAAAAATGCAGCAGAAACTCAAACGACACTTTAGGCACATGTTCCTCTGTTTAAAGATGCGAAAAGGTCAGAGGCCCTGAACACATTCAGTGTGACATGAAAATATTTTCACAAACTTGATAATCATAGATTTTACACTATTGCCGGTGACAGCATAAAGACATTTTAGATTGTGAACAAACCGTGTCATTTGATTTACTTTTTGAAATATTACATTTCAGGAATTTACATCAGCTGCTTAATTGATCTCAGCTGAGACGCACCTCAGAATCAATGGACCAGAGTTTAAGGAGCTGCTATGAATGAAGTACAACAGTTACAGATTGAAAAAAATACAAAAAGTTTGAGTTCATGTACTGAGATAAAAAAAATTCTGTCAATAAAAGTACCAAATCGAAAAATGTTCAATATTAGATGCGAATAACTATATTGTGCCATGCATTATTAGGGAGAAAATATTCTGTTATACAGATTGCAATCTACAGAATGTGTTCATCCTTTTGTGTCTTATCTTGAAAATCCTGCTGGGGCTCTTCAGCGTTATCAGTAAAAATAAATGTTTGCCTGCAAGTGCCACCCAGTAAAAGATTTCTGTTTACCAGAGATGCCGCTTCAGGGGAAGAGATCTAGCCAGGCTGGGTATCACACAGGACTGAGCCGTGGCTCTGGCCTCGTTTGGGCTAAAGGCAGTGTGTAGCCAGAATATAGGTCATAGCACGCTGTCTGTGTGAGAGACACCCAGGGCGGGTGCGTTGTGGGGCACGTTACTTCCGGTCCAGCTGTCTCTGAATGGTTCAAACCCCCCACCTCTGCCTCGCTTTCCCCCCCATCTCAGTCTAAAGGATTACAGTCTTACCTTGGTCTAGGTCTAATCTGCCTTTAAGCTGCTCTGGGAACCCCTCTCTTTCTCATTTCCCCCATCGTCCTCCTGGAGGCTAGCCTGAAGCTTGAGACAGACGCTGTTGTCCCCGCTCTGCACCGCCTGGAGGAAGAGGTTGGTGTGTTCCTTCAGCCGGTCTAGGTCGCTTTGGG
The DNA here is from genome assembly GCA_900302305.1 of Polymixia japonica. Classification (NCBI taxonomy): domain Eukaryota; kingdom Metazoa; phylum Chordata; class Actinopteri; order Polymixiiformes; family Polymixiidae; genus Polymixia; species Polymixia japonica. The sequence goes on along the minus strand of OMKK01056021.1, from coordinate 6,890 downwards.
TGCGCCGGTTCTGCCTCAGAAGCTCTTTGGTTCTGAGCGTGATGTCCAGCAGGCCTGACTTGCTCAGGATGTTGTAAGTGTTGCAGAACCGCTTCCTCTTGGTCTCGGGGTCGCCATCGCCGGGCTGGGGTTCGTCGCGGCAGCTGCCATCTTCAGTGGCGACACAGAGTGGGAGTGTCTTTGAACTAGCGTTGTTTGAGGGAGTGAGGGACAAGGAGGGGGTCAACTCTGACTGGCTGATGGCTGACAGCGGCCTTTCTATGGCAGGACTGCTGCTGCTGCTGCTGGTTTCTGTCAAAGGAAGAGCGAGTCTCTGCTGAACCAAAGGGGACACAGAACTGGGGGGAGCAGGAAGACTCGGAGTGGTGGTGGTGGTGGTCCCGGAGTTACTAGGACCTCTAGTCAGACTTTTCTGCTGATGCTTGTCTCTATGATAGCGCTCCCGGTGACTGGAAGTCGACGTGCTGCCTCTCTCTGATCCTGAGGAAGAGGAATATGTAGAAGATGAAGATGAGGAGGACAAAGAAGAAGAGGAAGCGGACCCTCTCCCTGAGGAACTGGAGCCATCTCCAGGATGGGGGGCGATCTTGGGGTAGGACTTGAGGATGGGGAGATACTTCTTGGGGCGCCTGTGTCTTGAGGACGCCTCTTTGGAAGCTTGTTGAGAGACTACTGGCTGGAGGAAGACCACCTGCGGCTGCTGGACCACCGGCTGAACAACCTCCACAGCGGGCCTGAATCCCCAGGGCTTCAGGGCAGGAGGATTGTCTCCAGGCTGTAAGAGCAATACAGTCACAATACAGAGATTAAAGAGGCAGGTCTATCAAATGCTTTTTCTCCCCTTCACACTTGCATCTCTTCCTCGCTGTTCACAAGTGTACGTAGACACAATTTATCCACAGCAAAAGCAATACAAGGCAAAAGTATGGATTGGTACCATCTTAAAGAGCGTATAGGACAAAAAACACCATCCTACCAAGAAGGTCTGACCCCAGCAACGACAATTTCATACAAATAAGTTAAAACTTTTACAATAGGAGAGGAAGCAGCATTATATTAATGACCCATGATGGAAAATATCTATCTATCTATAAACATCTATCCTCTAAGCAATAAAAATGAAAAATATGTCTGACATGCACTGACAAAGACCAGTTTTTGTCAAAACTTACTCAAACCACTGAATAAATCCAGTGAGTACATTTCCTTGTTATATTGTTTATATCAAGGCCCTGGTCAAGATTTTTGGCTATGCAAACACTTTCTCCTAGCTGTGTACTAGTGACAAATATCAGTTATCATCTCATCTAAAGTTTTACACATGAATGGATTTGCTTCTTTTGTTCTGTTGGTCAGCAGTTAGTCAATGTCAAGTTCTTTTTTAGAATGTGTCAAACTCCAGGCAGCTATGACTACGTGTTTCTAAGGAAAAGGCTGCTTTTGACAGGGTAGATCATAGCATTATTATTGAAAGGTTGAGAACATGGGTTGGTATCTCTGGGACTGCCCCCCCCAGTGGTTCTCCTCATACTTTTCTGACAGAAAATTTGCTGTTGATGGCTTTACCTCCTCTCAAGCATTGTCTATGTATGGGGTACCCCAGGGCTCCATTCTAGGACCAAATTTATTTTCTGTTTATTTACGCCCTTTGGGCCACATTATCAAACAGCATGATAGTTCATTCATTGCTACGCTATTGCTACAATACTCAGCTGTACTTGTCCTGCAAAGAATCTGAATAAGCCAAGTTATCTTCCCTGCATAATTACCTACGTATGATTAAGGATTGGATGGCAGAAATTTTTCTTCAGCTTCACAAAAATCCTTATTATAGGCCCTAAGCACACCTATGGCCAATTTCTACCTGCGCTTGGCACTCTAGCTCAGCATGTGGTACCCACTGCTAAGAACCTTGGAGTTATTTTAGATCAGAACCTCACTCTCGAGTCCCATGTTAAAAGACTAGCTTGAGATCTCTATCTCTAGAATTAGAGATTTTTTTTTTTAACGATCTTCAAAGATTTTTTCGATTATCGTAATGCCATGTTCACATGCCTTGGCCAAAACATGATTGCACGGTTTCACAGTGTCCAAAACGGAGCCTCCAGACTTTTATCCAAATCACGAAAGCATGATCATATCTCCCCCATTTTAGCTTCCCTTCACTGGCTGCCTGTCAGTTTTAGAATTGATTAAAAAAATGTTTTGACTTTTAAGGCCCTGCATGGTATGACACCGAGCTACCTGGCTGAGTTCCTAAATCATTAGTCACCATCCCGTACCTTGAGATCCTCTGATAAGGCCTTGTTAGCTATTCCCCGGTCAAGGCTGAACATCAATGGTGACGGGGCTTCTGCTGTTAGGGTCCAACCCTCTGGAATAACTTACCTGACACACTTAGACTAGATAATTCACTACCTTCTTTTAAATCTTGTTTTATCTGTTACTTCTGTGTTACTTTTATTCCATTATTTTAACTTTTTTTTTTTTTTAAACTGTTTTATTTGTTACTTTAATTGTTGACTTTGATTTTGTATTTCATTGTTTTCCTATTTTCTTTTATTTGTACTTGATTGTGAAGCACTTTGTAAAGGTAGTTTTGAAAGGTGCTATATAAATAAAGTTGTTATTATTATTATTACTAGAATGTGATTATTAGAATGATTAGATTGTGATCATCTGAAATTAACAGACTGACGTTTGAACCTCAGAACAGAATAGGAGTAGAGTTCAGTTCACGCAGAAAACACTCTAAGCTTAAGTCTTGCATCATAAAGTAAGGTTTCCATGCAGAACACCTCTGTACCTGTTTGAGGAGGACGTTATTCATGATGATCATGGGGGAAAGGTTGGAGTAGGAGCCTCCCACCACAGCCAGCTGCGAGCTCTGGGAACCAGAGCTGTTACACTGTGGTCCTTGCTGCACAACAGGGCGGGGCGAGTCCTCAGCGTCTGTGGTGTCCATGGTGCTCATGTGCTCCGAGCTTGCATCTACAAGTCAGGGGGAAAGGTGAAGGTGAGGGGTTGTATTCTGGGCTACTGTATAATTAAAGCATGAAAGACAATGGTAAGAATGAACTCAAACCTGAGAATCCAGAGTCCCTCTCGGAGTCTGGTCTAGAGTTCACAGACTTTATGGTGCGCAGTTTGCTGCCTGGCCTGAGGTGGTGGCCCTCTGCCTTCCTCTTGGTACTCATCGCGTTTTCTATTGAACTAATGTCCTTTCTCATTAAGCCCAAGCCACATCTACACCAGCATCACCAAAACGGAACCTATAGGAACCAAACATTTAACATTTAACGAGTAGGATCTTTTCACAGTCACAGACAACATCGCAACAAATTACGTCAAACCAAATTAAGTTAGTTTAGTTTTAATGCCTTTTAGATGGCATGCACAGCTACTTCGACCTGGACTTGAAATGGAAAAAAAAGTGCAGTATAACATCGCAAAAGTGGACTTCCGCGACGCGACGGTGTAAAATCAACCGAACACATTAATAAAACTAAAACAAAAACAACACAAAACGCTACACACAGTCGCAACCGAAATCAGTCGGGCACTTAGGACGCGCATAACCTCGAATCGCAAAAACTACGATTTCAAGCAATTGCACAAAACAAAACCAACAACAACACAAAACGATCGAAAAGATCAAACGCGATCCATCGGCTCGTAGTTTACCTTTTTGTTCGAACGACGCCGTCCCGTCTGAAGCTGACCTGAACAGTGTAACAATGTAACAGCCGCGGAGCGCCGTGTGTCTCGACGCGTGGGTCCCTGTGTTCCTCCTAGAACTCGATGTTCCACGGTAGGGTACACGAGACCGGATCCGCCCATCAAAACCGCCCCGTCGCTCGGTCACATGCGACAATGTATCCGCCCGCGATTCAATTTTTCCTCACTCGAACATTGTTGCGGAAGTATTATCCGCCGTGCGTTTTCTTCACAAACATCAGCGATGTAGTCCGCAGGCTGCGATACACGGCGGAGGGGGGCGGGGGGACAGTGTCTTCTTTGTAGTTCGCCCGTCCATATTTGGGAGTTGTGGGCGGGGAGACGTGCGGAGTAGTAGAAACGTCACGGTCTTCTGGGGGCCGTTTCGCCCGCCCACTTCCAAGAGTTCCCCGCTCCGGATTGGCTGACGGGTTGACGCTGAGCCAAAAAACGTGACCGAGCGCCGAATGTGCGGCGAGTTGAGGACATTGTGTTCAATGGGAGGTGTGCAGTGCAGGCATTTTGCAGATGTACCCGTCGGGGAATCCAGTGACGTGAAGATCGTAGTGTTCTCGGTGCATTGCATAATAAGCGTAGTTGTCCCAGAGCTAACCTCTGTCTTGGCCGCAAGTCCTCTAAGTGTTTCAGTAATAAACAAACCACTGCCTGTACAAAAAGTTCTCACGTGTAGAGATGCTGATTGTCATCAGTTCTATAACTGCATTACTCTGCTAAACTTCTGGTGTATGATTACATGATCTGCCTGATATAAAAGGGAGGGTGAGGTACATGTTGTTCTAAAGGGCATGCATGTACACCCCAATTATAGAGAAAGAGACAGCAATAAAACCACAACCAAAAACTCAAGAGAGCAACCATTATAAAATGAAACTGTATCTGTGTAAAACAGTTGCGTCGTTGAGTCTGACCACAGTCCCAAGGACATGTATTGTTTCACATTGGTTGGCAGCGCAGATGCTGGAGTTGTGTTCCTGGAGACAAATGGTGGGGCAGCAGGTTTGAGTTTGTGTATGTTGGCTAAAGAGGAGGGTGGTTCCAGGATGCTGGAATCCACTGTTGAACCTTCTTGAGGTGTTGCGGGTCTAACTCAACAAAACATCGGTGAAGGACGGTGCTCACTTGATGACTCCGATGACTTGCCCATTCTCACTCGCTCACACTTACCCTGAAAATTAGAGTAAGCAGCTGGGAATATTGCTGCCTGTCTTGTGGTCCTGTACATTTATGATACTGTAGCCTGATGTTTTCTATGGTATTCTCATTTCTAAGTTAGCTAGGCCTCTGTGTGAATGCTCACATTGGATTATGGCAAAAGATAGTTACATCATATCCTGTGTATTGGTAAAAAAAAAAATAACACACACACACAAACAAAAAACATGTCCCCAAAAGGTATTGAATTATTACAACTGAATGATAACTACCAGTAGCACTTGTGCTTTGTTATCTACGTGCTTGCCTCAGCCAGATAAAGTTATCACAGTGACCTCACAAGTTCCCTACTCTAAATACACTACACACTTTTTCATTTACCAATACCGAGGATATGACATAACCATACATAACTTTGTGCCATAATCCAAAATGAGTATGATAAGCTACACTGCAAGTGAAGACCTATCGCTCGTACAATTGAAGATAGTGCAGAAGCTCCTTGTGTTTGAAGTACATTTTATTACATGAGCTTATAGTATCCCATAATTAGGCAGAGTTTATTTAATATTAGTGTCCATTGAAATACAGTGTAGATAAATTACACGTTTAAGACAATTGTGCTCAATTTTCAGTTTCAGTCCTATCATTAGCAGTGCACTACACATCTAAAAAAACAAAACAATTGACAGGCTTGGTACAATTCGTAACAAAATCAGACACTCTGTTAAAGGAGTCACGGTAAACATGTAGTAATGGTTGAGGATCTCTGGCCTCTGTCTTGATCCTTTTATTGTCCTGAGAGTTGAGCAACAATTCCCCAGGATGGCTGGAAGCCTAATCCCTTTTCCCTTGGCAACTGATAAACTCTAAGCACCCCAGGTCCATTACCACTCTGCGCATTAAGAGCAACTTGTTATCTCTTTCTACCGTTGTGTAGAAAGTCTGCCTACCTTTGAAACCTAGCAACAGAACAATTGGATTTTCCAAATGTTGATAAACGCTGTTTTAGGCGTTTATCAAGATTGGTTAGGGCCAAAGTGGTGTTGACAGGTTTGGATGGGTATTTGTTGCTCTGACAATATTAGTAGATATTGAATGTTAAGGATAACCAGAAGAAGAATCTGATGTCTGATGGACCCACAGAGTGCGTGTTGATGACTATCCACAACGCAATGTCGCTTATTCATTGTGGACCGGCAAAACAAAGGCTTGGATTGAACCAGACAAATCTAATATCTGATGAATACACAGAGTATGTGTTGTTGACCATTCCAAAGTAGTGATTTTCCTCCATGTTCAACTTTGTACGTCTGGATCAGTGAAGGCCCATCTAGCTCTGTGGGTGCTGACACCTGATACAGAGAACAAGACAAACAGATTTAGACAAGGCTGTAGTACTTCTGGTCTTGGTTTTGAGTGCAGTTTTGAGAAACCATTTTGGAAGTCACAACATGAACTTTGACCTAATGTTCCTTGCTCTTGGTCTCTTGTAGGATATTTCTGACTGTCTAATAGCAGCACAGATAATAGAGCTGGAAACCAGATATTCCAATTCTGGAATCTGCTTTCGGGGTGATTTTAACCACTGAAATCTGAGGAATGTGCTCCCTACTCATCTGGCCAATACTTATGGAAAAACATCAGTCTCCACTAACAAATCTCTTTAAACTCACTTTTTAAGACCCATTTTACAGATGTTCTTTTCTGCTTTTCTTCCCACTATTGTTCCATTGTTGGTCTAATGACTTGTTAGCATTTGTTTATAAATAGTATGTTTGCTCGTATATTGTTTATAAATAGTATGTTTGCTTGCACATTGGTTTGTTAGTATGTTGGTATGTTGTTATTTTGGTTTAGTAACATAAGTCTATTCCTAACCCTCCCCCTCTCGCCCTTTATCCAAACTATGGTCCGTATCCAACCAGCGCCAACCCCTACCCCAGCCCTCGGCCCTTGACCTTACCCCTTACCTTTGACCTTTCATAACCCACCCCCAC
>OMKK01056020.1:9703-26870 GCA_900302305.1 Polymixia japonica | reverse complement strand
GAGGCAAGGTGAAATCGAGAAACGTTCTATCAGTACTGTATTGTCCATGACCTTGGAACCTTGGATGAGCTATTCCAATTATCAACTGCCACTATTGAAGGAGGAATGGCATCAAAACACTCTACAACAAAATAACAACACAACACAGTGTTTCCACTACAATTGCTACAGTGAATTTCGTCGAGTTTCCATGGAGAGTTTTGTTGTCTTGTTTTTATGTTTCAGAGGCCTTTCCGCCTACCACGTGACACTGAAAGACGTAAAAGTAACTATCCTTTCACCGTAACCATACAGTAGCATGCCTGCTTGGTGTAACCCAGCAGTAAAGTATTCACCTATTGATTTAGGGAGCATCAGCATTATTGACAAGAGGGTCGGATTTCATTCAAGGGGATGGTGGCAGAAGTAAAGACAGAGAAGACTCAGGAACCATTTCACAAATATGTTCAAATGTGCCCCATTGTTATTCATCTCTTTGTAGGCTTCACTGCTCTCCCAGCTAACAAATGCATGCTAAAAACAACAGAAACTCAGTGAGAAGTATGCAACACAGAATACTACGGGAATACTACTACTACTAAATGTTAATAGGTGCTCCTGGGAACCTGTAATGCAACATGTCAGTCCAACAACGTCATCCAAATACCACATAGATACCTCAGAGAATGAGGCCGCAATCCTGCTTCTTAAGTAAATCAGCACCACTTTTTCACCTTTTGTGCTTAACCCACTATCGCTGTTTGCTGATGAGTCATGTTTTACAGAGTGGGGATAGGTAGTGGACTGATGGGGGGACACCAGCTTACTGTCTACGGACCTAAAAGCTATCCGGACACTTTTCTCCCCACTGAAAACAAAAGCCAGACCAGAGGGACTTAAAACGCTTCTCAAGATAAACCAACTGCTCGAGGACTCCTCGACAGAAGCAGGCATGTTGTGGTTGTTGTGAGGATCGAGCCTGTGACTCATGTGCCAGTTATGGAACCACAAGAACTTACGTGGATATTGTATTATTCATTCATTCAGTATTTCATGCACGGTATATTAATAGATGTCTATTATTCATCTATCTATCACAGTTGTAATGTGACTTAAAGGGCGCCACGTACATCCAGTAGCTTGGTAATGGTTGAGATGACATTGTTGCTCACAAGAGACGTTACTTGAAAACAAGGGGGACACTACGTGCGTTGACATGCCCGCACACACTGGGCATATACAAATATACAAACAAACACACAGGCTCAGATGCACACACAGATAGAAACACAGACAGCCACAGACACACAGACTAGCCTCGGGCACATTCATATACACACATACGAACAAACACACGTAAAAAAAAACAACAACTGTAGCCCTGCTTTTCCCCGTCCATTAGTCATACAACATGACAAGCACATCTGTAGTCTCTGTCAAAGCAGTGTCAGCTCAGTTATTCTTGATTGACCCAATGCTGCACTTAAAAGCAACCACCGGAGACATCAGAAGGTAGCATCTACATCTACACACACACACACACACACATTTTTTACTCTCCAAGCTACTGCTTACTCTTCTCCTCTCTTTTCTCCGTCTCTATCTCACACTCACCTCTCCTCTGTCAGCCGGCTCATCGATACTGGAATTACACCTCCCACATGGCTTATCTCATTCCGTCCTTCCTGTTTTCCCTCCTTCCTTCCTTCCCTCTCTCCTTCCCTCACTCCTTCCTCTTCCCTGCAGCAGAGCAGAGCACAGTAGGACAGAGCAGCGGACCTGTCCGTCTAGTAAAGCCACCCTCCCCTGCCGGCAACGCTGGACCAGTCCACACCCCTCTTGGCTGCATACCCAGCCAATTAGCACGCTCATGTTATCTAACCCCGCCCTCTTTCATACCCACTGCCAGTGAGGAGTAGTTTGTAGTGTTCTAGGAGGTGCTATAGGAAGTCTGTGTAGAAGGCAGAGGGCCTTTAGAGACATCATCTGTTGGAACAGGGGGCACCAACGCAAAGTGGAGTTCAGTTGGCAGATAGACAAAAGATATGTCTGAAACTGGACATGTAGCATGATGGGACAGTAGGGAAGTCAGGTCTGAAGCACATGTGAATCCTTCCTCTCATGGACCAACGTTTGAATCTTGGGTGTGGCATTTCCTGTGCCTCTGTATATAGAGTGGTATAGGGGTAAATAAAAAGAGAAGAGCGAGTATATCAAATTCATATTGATATTGCAATATGAAAGAATGCAATATCCATATCGTGAACACTGCAATATGAGCATTTTTAAATTATTTTTAGAATACACGTAATGAATGAGAGAAAGTGAGGTTGAGAAGAGTCTGGCAGGTAGATGTGCTTCACTCACCCCCAGACATACTAGGTCCATATAATACAAGGAGATTAGTCATCTCTGGGAAATCCAGGAGACGGTGTAATCCCAGTGTTACACTTATATATCTGGTAAATGTATTCCCACAATATACTACAGAAAGCTACACGAAAAGGAAATGCAGATTTTAAATGTAAGTCTAGACCTTAAAAATAATATTGCAAGTTATATTGCAATCGCAATATCTGCTAAAATAATCACAAAATATAAAGTACTTCCCTACATTCAGATATACACTTACTTTCCTCAGTCGTTCATTAGCATGCCTTATAAACCTATATACCATATATCATCCCACAAATGTCCAAGCTCTGCTTTTAATTATAGTCTTTCACATCGTTACCTCAGAGTTAATATTTGTATTGGGGTGGGTGCTGTGTGCATAATGCATGATGCCAATGTAATATGTTCTACTGGTTCCATGTCGACAGCGTATGAACACATTTTCTTAAATAATTGAACAGAGTACAAGGCACCACCCAGAAAGCTCCCCTTACACTTTAACAAGAGGAAGTATAGAACGGTGTTATGACAGATTTTCATGGAAAAGTATCTCAAGGAAGACAAAAGAATGTTATGTCTGAGATCTTGCTTTGACATCTCAATATGTTCCCGCTCATTAAAATGTCAGACAAAAAAACCCTCTAATAACATACTCTCGCTCCCCTGAAATATTAAAGAGAATGGATGCAAGCCTTGAATAGAAGGATAAAAAAACTTGCCTTGTTCACTGTCATTCTCGCCATCCTCTGTTCACATGACACATTTCCACCTAGCATGTAGCATTAGCATACATTTGCATGTTCACACTTTCTGCATTTACACACTTTCATTCAGTTGTCATGATAACACGCAGACTGAGGTTCCCACTTTGCCGAACAGGAGAACTTGAAATCACCTCAAATCTTTACACTCTAATGATCAGATCCAAGCCCAAAATTAGTGGTTAATGAAAATGGAATCTTGATGCCAAAGTCAAACATTTTTAAATTAAAAAAAATCAAAAGCTAACCCATTTCCAGCCATTAAACAAGGTATGCCTGATATATACATATATTTTTTAACATATTTTTGTTTTTTATTATATTATTTGAAATGACAATGTCAGTTGGCAGTTAAAGACCGTCACTATACAGATGAGTCTGTGTCCCATTTGACTGATGACCTGCTGGAGTTCCCAGTGTGAAGGCTAATGTTAAAGGAGACGCAGATGGACGGGAACCAGACAAATTAACTGTCTGACCACAGACAGATGGACATCACTGGGGGTAAAGGGTTGAACAGACTCGCAGGCACAAACACAGATACAGATATAAACACACACAACCAAAAACACACACCACACACACACACACACACAAACAAACAAACAAACACAAATGGGACTGTCTGTCTATTAATCAGCAATTCTGAATTATCTCTCCAATCTATCTACCTACTTGTTCATCAATCTGTTGGTCTGTTTGCTTGTGTGTTTACCTGTCTTTCTGTCTGTCTCGTGTCTAATGTCAGGGTGAGTTACCATCAGACACCAGATCCACAAGGGAGGATACAGAACAATACTGAGGATTTACAACCAAAGATAAACTCTGGCCTTTAGAACTATAAATTTCCCCTCCTCATTGGAATGGCCTTCAGGCAATTCCAAAACAAGCCAGAAACCTCTGCAACACAGCAGACTCTCAAATCAAACTGTTGGTACGTTTTTATCTTGAGACCAGGAAGGCCATGAGACATGACGCAGAGTGTGTGTAGTACATCAATAATATGTACAATAAACACAGTACTGTACTGTGGATTAGGTAGGCTTTGGTGATGGAACATTACCTATTTATAATTACCTTGGTTAAAAACACTAGTGTATCTTACTGCTATTATTTATTAATTTATACAATGAACAATCAACAAAAAATGAAGAAACATATCCATAAAAACTAAAAACTAATGTTTAGAGGTACTATACATAGTTTATAGCGGCCTCTAGAGTTTGCTAGTGGTATTTATCAACTGTTGCAAAGCCAAACTGATGTGCGATTGTTTACGTTCATGACTGAGTGCGGTTGGACTGCTGCTGTCTGTCGTTGTGTGGTGTCTGTCGAAATGCCAACATGTTCACAGAGGAGGTTAAGTAAAATTGCCATGCTTTTATATGCCGTAAAGCGAGACATCACATTTCTCGGGAAATCCAGCCCAGAGGCAGACAAAATTGCATAGTGAATACAAGGCTTCTAGGAAACTGATCTGAACTGTGATTTCTTCATTCTCCCATGGCCATTACACCATGCAATCACCAGAAAAGTTATTATTATCTTTAAAAGCATAAAACTACATATAGTAGTTGTGAAATACAATGTCCCTGTGACATTTTCATTGACAATAAAGAAATTTGCCTTTGATCCTATTAGTTAAACGTAAAAAAGTGGAACAAATGTTCCAGCAATTGCTACCGGCTGATAACAATTGTTTTTCCTTGCCTATAAATCCTCTGCTGTCTTCCTCATTGCCCAGGTGGATACTCCTCCCCAATTCCATGGTGGGCCTTTAAAATGAAAAACTGCTCATTTCCACAGTGGATGTGAACTCTGTAAGGCAGCTGGGCATCTTTATCCTATGACCTCTAGTTAGCCCTTGGAGCAAGCAGCTCATTCATCTAAATATATCCCTGTCTGAGATGTCAGCAAAGTTGCTGTGTCACAGCAGTCAACATACAGTACCATTTCTAATGTCTAATGTGGCAAAGGATCACGTCTGGCTGAGAGCAACAATATCAGCTAATCCCGTACGCTAAGAAGACAGAAAACAGATCAGGCAAACTTACAGTGAAAGCCACTTATATTTACTCATAATACCTCTCAAGAGTTCGGTGACATCTGACTGCTACGCAACTCTGCCTCGGAGTTTCCTCCTCTCCTGACTGTGTTTTCCTCCAAGGACGCTCATCTCTCAACAAAATATGATCTTCCAAACCCTGCACGCTGGCCTAACAAAACAACAAGGTAAACAGTTTGCTGGGTGGCATTCATCGAGGCGCGGAAGCATACCAGGGACAAAGTAAGCATGGGTGCAACCGGTAGAAATGACGGGAGACCATCTCAACCAGCCTGTTCCTGCAGACTGCACCAAACACACCAAGCCAGGTTTTACCTTATAGCAGTGTCAGCACTCCTCAAGCGGATGCGCATGAGAAACCAGCAGTAGGGCAACAAGCAGCTGTATTAAAACAAACTCAGCCGACTCCACTTTTGACCGCTTTTCTATTTCAAACAAACAACATTAAGGACAATCACATTAAAGGGTTATGTTAATTGCTTCCACCGCCGTGGCAATTTTTGTCAGTGCATTTGAGAGTCCGACGAAGACAAAATAATGTCATTTATTGATCAGTAGGCTTTGAAAAATAACCTTTGCAATGTGACTAATAGAGAATCGTGATTCGATCCTCTCTCTCTCGCTCCCTCTCTCTCTCTCCCTCTCTCTCTCTCTCTCTCTGCCACTTGTGCAAGGTCAGTCATGTAGCCTATTTTAATTATTTATTATTGATATATAAGAATGCAAGTTGCGTATACTGTATCAAAACAAGGAAGTCCAATTTAAAACATTTAGAAGTGTATTACAAGGCTTCTGATTTGTGCAACTTTAATTCCTCAATTAAGCCTCTTGGAGGCAGACATTGTTGCATCAATTATGGCTAAAGACTTTGAACAGGGTATTGTGACTATCAAGCAACAGTCTAAATCAATTACTGGCAATGAAATGTTACTTGACAAACCAAGCCTGCCAAGAGTGGAGTATAAATCTCCTAACACATTGCAGCATCTCTCTCTGACCAACACTAGGCCTTGACAAAACAGTGCGAGGAGGCATTTTGAGGAGGCATTTCAGCATGTCACAAAGAGAGAGAGCGGCTCCACAACAGATTTGTGTTTCATTAATCACACAGGATCCAGGCCACTGCAAAGCACTCCATCTGCAACGAAGCCAACAGAGAGAAAGAGACCCACAGATCGGAGCGGCTAGCAGCGGACCGCTCGTTACAGGGAAACGCAGCAGGATTGTAAAATGCTAATGCTCTCATCACACAGAATCACCACATTCCAAATGCTAACAGGCTCTTTTTGGAGCCAACGCTCTCACCTCCTCCCACTCCTGCACCACCAATGCATATTCCTGGCTCTCTGCACCGGTTATTATAATTGGAAAAACATACCATAAAGCTATTAAAAAAAAAAAAAAAAAAGTTACACTGGATATTCACTGTTCATTTCTAAAATCCTTCTTCTCCAACCCGGATCGTTTGTTAGCCACTCAGCCCTTTAAAACAAAAGCAAACACTAGGAGTGAAAGAAACGGATAGAAAACACAGAGGCGGCAAGCATGGACCAGCGAGGGGGAGGAGGGAGTAGGAGAGTGTAGGAAGAGGGAAAACCAAGATGTGGGAAGGAAGAAAAACAATCTTTCAAGACCGCCCGAGTCACTAATGCTGTTTTCTCAGCACCATTAACAACATGACAACGGAAAGATTGGCTGACCGTCACAATCTTCCAGCGAGAGCGGACTGAGACTAGTTAGCGCTTAACCGCTCCATTGTCCCACCTCTCACACATGATGCCATCAGGGCATCAGCGGTTGGATGCGAGCTATGAGCTGGATGTCATTTTGGGTACTTGTTCCTGTTGTAATGGCATGTCAGACTCCACACAAGCTTTTATCCTCCAATTAAATCTTTAAGCCTGGTCATACCCCAGAGGCGCTTGGCTATTTCTGAGCAACCAAGAGAATGAAATTGAAATTGATGAAATTGATCCCCGTTGTCATAGAAGGATTAAAGTGCTACAACTACTGTGTAGGATGTTCAGCGTAAGACAGTTATGATTTGAAATCACTTGACGATTGATGGTAATGGCCAATGAAACAAATAGACACTAAGCATTTGAACTATTTTTAGGTTGTAGTGCAGTTTACTTCTGGGACGTCATGTGTGTACCGGAGCATTCCATTCCAAGGAGAGATGCTCCAACAGACTTGCTAAAGGTGATGGAGGAGGTGTGTATGTCTGTTTGTGTCTGTTTATGTGGGTGGGGTGTGTGCGCAGGTGGGTGTTTCTGTGTGTTATTGTCAGTGTATCTCTCTCTCTCTCTCTCTCTCTCTCAATCTTTCTTTCTCTCTCTGTCTGGGGAAGATGGGAATACAGCGTGTTCCAACCTGTGCCATCCGATCACTCTAGTCCGGAGGAAAAGGCCAGGCCTAGCCCCAGAAGAGGGGTTCATAAACTGCAACAAATGAAGCCAAACCACTTTCAGCTGCCCTTGGCAGGAGGGAACAGGTCTGCTCCCAGGCAAGGAGACACTTGACAGGGTCTTACAACGGTCACGTGGCCCTGTCCCCTAGCTGCAGGAGAGAACTGATTCTCTGCAGTATCATTTATCAGCAGTAGCATACATCAACATATATTATAAAGCCAACTTCTTCCCCATCTCTATTAGATCCATTCAACGAGCATTCAGAGAGGCAACACATCAAGTATCACATTTCATGTACTATGCCATGGATGGATTGAAACGTTTGTTTGGTGATAATGATGGGCTGGCTGAGCCTGTTGAGCCAAGAATCAGGACAAATGATAGAACAAAGAAGACAGTGTAGATGATGTCTGAAACAAATGACACTGTTGTGTCTCGGGACCTATGTGCACTTTAACAGAAAAATGTGTGCCAGCTTATCATCGTTCAATTTTGTGTATCCAATTAAGTTAAAATGACCAAGGTGTTTAGGGTTTTTAGAAAAGATTGTGGCTATCCCACAGGAAATCAAATCACCTTATTCACTCATCCATTCATTCGACTGATTCTTTTTATTAAAAAAAAACTACATGTTGCACCATGTTGTGGTTTAGCTGTCTCTGCATTCACCTGTGTCTCTCTGTGGCAATCAGGTGCAAGGGGCCTAAAGATAAAGTTATTCAAAATCTTCTCACGTACAGACGCACTAAATACACGAATCATCCCAATGCCAACTTTTCCAGCCAAGGGCAAAACTTATTCATGCTGTGCACAGGCTATTATGAAACATGAGACGAGTCAGTGCAGTGGCAACATTGTTTCTCAAAACCATGCACAGGCACACAGTGTATATATGACCTCTCTGGACGTTGCGTTATCCTACAGGTTCATCAAGATGGCTTTACCTCCTCCGTGATGCAGTGTACCGTGGCTTAAGTTATGCACTTAGTTACTGGCCAGGGATGCATTTTTAGAAACACACCGCCAAAGCGCTATACGCTAAACATCCAAACGAACTGTCACCTCGCCTCAATCGCATATCCACTCAAACGTAATTGAGAGTAATTGTCTGTCTTACCAGAAAATCTGTTGGGGTTTTTATTTTGCAGGTGGACTCGCACGTTGCATTGCCTGCCGGGTGCCAGAGACGATCAGATGCCGTCATAACACCCTCTGCTGCAGGAAACACGCTGATATTGCCACTGCAGTCCACATTTATCCGTTTTGGTATGCGGGAGGGTACGTCTGTTTCACGTCAGGTCGGGAAACAGACGTGATGATGAACGGCGGAAAAGTGTGGTCCGAAACACGGACGGACGGCTCCTCCCGGCAAGCTCTCCGGGGATGTGTACGAGAGAGAAATATGCCGAGGAGAGCTTCAACTCTCTCTACCTCAACACGAATCCAGCTTTGCAGACATCACAACACTTAGGATACACTCTCTCTCTCTCTCTCTCTCTCTCTCTCTCTCTCTCTCTCTCTCTCTCTCCCTCTCCCTCTCCCTCCCAACCGGCTTGGGCATGCCCAGTCACTGTCTCCTCCTTAGCAGCCGTTATCACTTGCAGGTATGACAAGATATTCAGGTCTTTTTTTTTGCGAGACTTCAAAAGACACACTGCAGCACGAACAAGAGATACGCCTATAATTTTAGACTAACTGGAATATTTGGCATGCCAGTGTTTATGTATTTATTGTTTGGTGGCTCTCCTCTTCATGCACTCGGATCATTATTCTGTTGGTCAAAGTGAATTGTCATGAAAAACAAGTAGAGATTCTGCACGGTCCCACAGCGCATCTGTGGGAGTTGTGTGTGTCACAGTTTGCAGCTAATGTGTGAAGATTCATAGTTACAGTTACATTTCCACAATAATTCAACTTTTACTTCCCTTCATCAGCTAAAGAATAGACATTATTCGTAGAGAACCATGTTCTCAAATGCTGTATGTTGTATAGATGTTTGATAGACCATAAATAGACCTACAAATATATTTGTTATTATAGACTATTACATTTATCACACCAGATGGTATCGGCCACATGAAGAATTTGGAAAGGAAGTGTGTTAGGTGTAATTAAGAAAAGTGACACTCAATGTCAAATATACCTGAATGTAAACTGGCAATAATATAATTCAATGCAATTAAAGCAATTTTAAGTTTCCCTGAATTAGCTCTATAAATAACTTCTCTAACTGTTTACAACTGTTACAATCCACCTTCTCAATCTACAATCTCAACATTTTAATCCAATGGAAGTTAAACAGTATTTCCAAATGGTATTTTTCATTATATTATTGTATTTATAGCCCACTATAATAGCTTGACTATAGCACACATGCATTATTGCCTTATTTGCCAACCTCATTCCATGGAGAAGGCAATATTACTTATGGAATCGGACTGCTACATTGCATTCAGGATGACAGAACATAAATACTTCAACGATAACTACAACTGGGACACTAGTATTTCGGTTGCATAATGCATTTGGCTGAGATTCCATCTGAGACAGTATGTATTAAAAACTCATTCATACCCTGACTATCTCCACTGTAGAAGTTTAACTGGATCACACATATTGTGAACAGATTGTGCAGAAAGTGCATGAATGAGGCCCGGTTTAGGTCTAATCTGTGACAAACAAAGAATTTAAAAACCAACGACTGCTATGGGAAGTTAATTTTTCCTTACTGCATTGTGTTATCATTTGGCTGAATCAGCACCTTTGCCTGTGTGGAATAAGTTATATCTTCATGGGCTATAATCTGAAGAAACCAAAATCCCTAAATATCAAAAGGAATAGGCGAAGCCACACAAATATACAAAATATACATATCTGTATGTCTGTATATACTCAACCATTTTGCTTATTTCCATATAACCCCACAACTGATCCCTGCCAATTGAAAAAGACACAGCTATGCCTATCGAACCTGCCTCACCTGCTACACAACTGAATCTCATTTGACTGTCACTAGTGTGTTGCTGTGGTGATAATCAGACATCACCTATTCAGAGACAGTTTTCAGTGACCTTTGTACATTTGAATGGGGTGATGAGACCACTGGAGGACGGTTCTTCATTTATGATGGGTTTCCCAGGATTTTCCACATCCTCATGTTCCTGTACTGGAAACTGCGAGAGTAGATGTTTGTATTGTTATTGTTGGCCGGAGGAGAAGGCATGTGCTACATTTCTTTTCAAGAATTAAGAAAACATCTTGACTTTCAAATGAACAGCAATGCATTTTTGAAAAATAACTAAAGGGACGTCAAACTTGCATATCAGCACGTTAAATTAACATGTCGCCTTTCAACTCAAGTGAAAATATATATTTAAAAAAAATAAAAAGAATAATTTTACTTTTTATTTAAGACAGCATCTCAACAACGTTCTCTTCTAAACAGTGTGTCTATCTTCCTTACAGCAGACTACTGCAACGGACGGTGAGGAGCGACGCTGCGCTCTTTGCTGCCATCTGCTGGCAACGAAGAAGAACTTGTGGCCCAAAGCAGCATCAGCAGCAGCAACATCAGCATAGTACATAGTAGGGCAATGAGGTCGAGAGCATTGAGTTCCATTTATCTCTTCATACCAGCAGCCCTGGGCAGACACTGGGTGGGAAAAGGCATAACGATTTTTTTTTCCTGGTGACTCTTTCACAGCCTGTGTTTTTTTCTATATGTGTTTTCCATAGGCTTAGAATGACTGGTGTTTTCTACGCCATCGGCTCCGCTGCACAGTTGAAGTGTGACGCGCTTCCTCGTGTTGCGTTAAATCCGAAGGCTGCTGCATTCGATCTAAAGTGGGGTTATTGGTGTGTAAACTGTAATCCCTTGGTTATTTTCACAGCAGCTATAAAATAAGATACACTTCTGAGCCAAAACCCCCACCCGCCCCCGGTTCAATCTGATTTACATTAATTACAGTACCGCTAAGCTTTGTCCAGGAGATGTCGCTATGCTCATTCCTGTGTCTTATTCCAGCCTTGCTACAAATGACTTGAGGTATGATGATTTAAGATGACTTGCAAGTCACAGTAATTGTTACCTAGATGTGTGACCAAATATAATTTTATATTGTTTATTATAACCAGTTCCATACACAGCTCAGCCACTGCAAGCGTTACATTTTCTGGACCACTCCAATATCCTATAAATGAGGAGAGTGGTAGGGACCTAAACTCTAGCCTCATTTTGCATAGTTAATATATATAGCCTGCTACATATGAAAGAACATTTTTTAGATTTACTGGTATGGATATCTAGAACTGAACTTGACTTAAACTTTATCCAACTTGACTTGACTTGGTTTGCTTTACTTGTACTGGAGTTGCTTGTGACTTGGATGTAGTTTATAACTTGTCAATTGTGTCTGGAGCAAGGGTGACTTATCAGACTATATTGGCGTTTGTTCTCCTTTTGGTGAATGCTGACTGGAGTTAATAGTCCACCTTTTATTTTACCATTGCATAACTGACAGTATTCCTCAGCATCATATCTCAGTGTAAGACCTTTTTAGATTGTGGGTCACAGCCATTCCATTAGCTATTTAGAATATTTAGCAACGGAACTGTGAATGTAATACATATTGTATTCCTTGGTTTCAAGCACCATTAAAATGTGAAATAATTTTAAAATTAGGGGAAAATAGGAGTAGATGCCTATTTTAAGGCCTTCAATTTGTGTCATAGCCCTGGTTCATAAGGCAGCGCTAAGGAACATTATATACATAACTGTTCAGCCGCTTTAGATGTTAATGACTCAATGCCCTTTTGCACATATTGCAAAATTGCATCACTTAGCAAATATAGATTGTAAAGCTAATACACAATCGCATGACGCTAACATGTGAGATAAGAAAGGTCTCACTACTCAGGTACCCTACTGAAGGTAGTATGCGCATGTTAGTTTACTAACTGAGATTGCATATGGGTGCAGAAATTATTTAAAGATTTATTCCTTTGGGAAATACAATAATATTGGCACCGATTTAGGCGACAAAGGCGTGGCTAATTTATTAATTTAAAATTCACTATTGTACTATTGTGCATTTTTTTGATTGGGCCGGCGCTTACGTTACGTTACGCTCACGTCACGTCAAAGCCCCGCCTCCTCTGCCTCCATCACTTGGTCCGTGGGAGGGGATGAGTGTGCTCGGCCTGCCTCACGGTGTGAGTGAGTGAGTGACAGCGGGGGGGACGTGCATCTGGGCGCCGCATCTATCAATTATTCCATCAATACTAGCTTCGTAAAAGCATAGCGGGGGGAAAAAAAGTAGCACCGTTCGTGGGTGTAATAGCTTAGGTTCAGCCTTAGTTCACGTTTTTTGTGCAAATCGCCGAGGACGCAGGCCCCGAGGTTGGCGGAAGAAAACTCGTATAGATCGTAACCAAAATGAACGAGACTGGAAGCGGTTCCCACCTGGAAGAGTACGACTTCGAGCGACGGTTCGACGAAAGGCGAGCTCTGGAATGGATGCAGGAAAATTGGTGAGTTGCGTCTGGACGGAAAATAAACCCGGCGAATTTCTGCCCCTCGGCCCGACTGTGTGTGTGTGTGTCTGTGTGTGTGTGTGGGGCTCGATGCGATCCTTGTCCCGTCCAGGGGGCTGCACGCCGTGCGGGATGCGTGGATTTTTGTTCCACGATTTGTTACATTTGTTTCTACTTGTTAGATCTGCGCATCATGAGCGCCTTACAAATGTAACGTGGCTGTAACGTGGTAATACGCCTGTGCTGCTCTGAAGCCCGCTGAAGCACACTTTACCCGCTCCTATTCAAACGTCCTTGAGGATGCATGATACGACCGCTTGAACTTCATCTCAGCTCTCATAGGCTGTCAGTTTCGTGAGCAAAGTACCACACAGTTTTGGTGTACAATGCAACTCCTTGTACACCCCACGTTCTTTGTAGGAATGACTTATCCATGGAGAATGTATAGAAAACGGTGGTTGGATACAATTAGCATAGGCGTGATTGTGTAGTTGAGCATGTAGTTGAGTAAGACCAGTTTTAAGTCAGATGGCGTGCAGGTTCACAGCAGTAGCAGGCAAGGGACTGCAACAATAATCAGTCCAAACAGGCAGAAGTACAAAAACAGGAGAACATTCAGTTGAAAACAGGCAAAGCGGGGTAATACTTGCTGGAACAGAACTAAGTGAAGACATAGAACAATATGGCAGAGAGTGAAGAGTGAGTTGGCATATATTGGAAAGGCTAATTGGGCAGATGAGGTGTAGCAGGTAGCAGGCTGAGGTGAAGCAGAGACAGGAACTGGAGAGGGCAGAAACCTGGACTGGAGTAGAGCGGATCAGGAAGACAAGCTGGCTGAGGTCGTGACCACATGGCCAAGGAATCCTTGCAAGACCACATTTTTTGCACATAGGCTCACTTTGTTTATCCTGGTATTATGATGGACGGAGTCACATTGCCGCTGCGTTTCTGTGTCGGTCACAAGCGAGCTGCCACATTGAGACTAAAACCCTCAGTGCAGTGCCAGCCAAACTCATCTCATTTACCCTCCACTCAGAGCAGCATGGGACTGAGCTCCACACTGTATGGCATGGAAGAGTACATGTGTGTGTGTGAGAGAGAGAGAGATTGTGTGGAGGGGCGGTGGGGAGGGCAGCTGGGAGCGGAATCGAGGCACCTCAAGAGTAACAAGCGAAAAACAGTGATCGTTCGTCGGTATTTGACACCCAGGCTTCCAGGGTTGTGATTAATGAGCCAGGTCTGCTTCAGCATTCCTTCTGCTGATTAGCCAACTAACCTCGCTGTGCAGGCACTCCATTCTGCTTTCCGAAAGCATTCACGCCCTAACACACGCATTGCCTTTACGTGTCTCTCTCTCTATTGGCTGTAGAAAGAAGCACGGGTGTCCGCGAGAGAAATGGAAACGTGATGAGGAGGAAGGAGAGATGAGTGCGCGCGACGTAATCTATACATTTTAGCGGTTCGCTTGTCTGCTCGACTTCCTCCTTCCGACGGACTTCCTTTTTGTACCTCTGCCATCAGCTTGATCTTATTATCAGCATCTATCGTATCTTTTTCTCTTCTTCCTTTATTTGCGGAGGACGTGCACACAAGTGGACATTCTCACACACACACACACACAAAGTCTGAGAGAGTAATTAGGGAACTTGGCATTATGTTACCCCAACCTACTTGAGTTTACACAGAAGGAGGAGTCCTCTGTCCTATCAGCTCTCATCGTCAGGCAGGTAGTATTAATTAATCACACACATTCAGTTGGCAGGTATAGGTCAACAACACTCACACAAACACACACACTCGGATAGCATACTTAATATATTACAGTGCCAACCACAGACAGAATGCTATTGTTGGGAAATGTTTGCCTTTATGTGTGTGTGTGTGTGTGTGTGTGTGTTTGAGAGAGAGAGAAAGAAAAAGAGAGAGCATTCTGAAATTCAATATGAAGGTATTGCCCTTTAGATTGTTTGGATCCCACCAAGGAGACTGGGAGGGCATTGAATTAGTGATGGTTTCTCCACATCTCACAGGGATGGACTGGGAACGGCCATCATATGATAAACTGTGTCAAGCAGCAGCATCTCCTCATCCTAATATGTATTCTGCCAATCTGGATTAGTCATCTGGTCCGTTCCCAAACCCAAACGCACAGGTGCTCAGTGCTCACACAAATTGTTAAATGCAGCTATGGCCTAGTACGCATATCCACAGATAAATGCTTGCACGCATACACACACATGCATCACACACACACACACACACACTCCTTTTCTATACCAGTCAGACAGCTGTTTTTGCCTGAATGTCTGAGTTGACCTTTTCCAACATTCTTGACTGGGCAGAGAGCGTATCCTGTCTTCACAGCCTGCTCCCAGCTGTTTGTTTTTTTTATAAAGGCCTTCTAGCTGTCTAGAAGCCTGGGGAACAAGCACCCAGTCTAATTGCCTCATCACCCAACAGTCTAAATGGTCAATGGGTCAGCTACTAATCTCTGCTAGTCCTTTGCCATAATTACAAGTGATGATCATAAAATGGGGATTCTACCAATGCTGGAGTCTACTTCGACTAGCCCTGACGGACTTTACTTCAGTTTATTTAATCCGGATAATCCATTCAGTAGAAGAAGATACTGATGTGATGCTCATATAAGGGGGAGGGGGAGTGTTATAAAACATTGATGTTTTTTTAAATTTGCAGTTTACTTAATACAGCTCAAAAACTTGATCATGCATATAGGTTAACATATAGGTTAATGGTACATATGTTGCCTGCAGTAAGTGTGACAGCCTATGAGATGTCGTATTGGTTTGATCATAGAGGTATAGCCCACCCTCAACCTCTGTAATTGTGTAATACCCTTATGTAACAACAGCACATCGGTATAACGACTTGGCGTTAGAGTAAGTAAGGGTAAGACTTGGTGTCAGAGGGAGGTGATGAGGGGGTTAGCAGGGCTGTTAGGTACACAAGTTCTCTGAGGTCAACTGCTTTGGTGTAAGATACATAAAAAGCCGAGCATTGCGGGGAGGAATCCTCGGTCTTATTTTGTAGCCTGATGCAAGGGCTAGCTATCTTTCTGACACTTAAGATTATATACTGATTCTAAAACATTGCTTGCTTGGCTACCTTTTTATGTTAAATCAATGTGCTTTATATTATGTAAGAATAATTCTTTTTATTCTATTTTATCATTTGTAAATGCTGTTGCTTTTAGAACTGGGATCAAACCATGTTCAATTGTTCTTTTTCAGAAGAAATCCCCATAGGGTTGTTAAAACCTTTTTTAAGGCTACATAACTTTGGAGTATTCCCAAACCTTTTAATGTCTTAAAACATTGCAGATCAAAGTGATTATCTTAGGTATCATCCTTTGTTCCTAACACCATCAGCCTTGTCAATAAGGCTTGATGATCTGGAGTTGAATTATATGTTATGTTAATATTGTCTGTCAGTCCCTGTGTACTAAGCTATAATGTGTTATTTTTGTGTTTTTAACAGTTTCTCAGATGAGGTCAAAGATAATTTTCCAGCCTTGTTTGACATTAAAGTCCTATTCTACTCTATTCTATTCTATTCTATTCTATTCTATTTACCTTCTACTTATTTTATGCTTGCCTGTGTCATACATCTTTACTGCTGAAACAACATAAATTCACCAAGGAGATGAATTAAACTCAATCTAATATTCTATACCTATAACTATTCTGTACCCAACTCTATGTAGAAGTACAGTCTTGACAGGACTACAGTGACTGGGTAATGAATGTAGTACTAATGTGTCATATCTTGTTGTGTTCTCTCCTCTAGGAGCAAGTCCTTCATGTTCTGTGGCCTGTATGCTGCACTCATATTCGGGGGCCAGCACTTTATGAGGGAAAGGCCAAAGCTGAACCTGCGCCGGCCACTCGTGCTGTGGTCACTCAGCCTGGCCATCTTCAGGTTAGTGACACAAAGAGTGCGATTTTACGCATTCAGCAAGGAATGAAGTCCTAACAAAATGAATCGCGCTTTCAGTCTGAAAGTAA
>OMKK01056019.1:0-13369 GCA_900302305.1 Polymixia japonica | reverse complement strand
GCTCTGAACTCAGGCTTGCTCCTTATCGGCCCTCCATAGCTGTTCTTTGACTTCAGATGGCAGCGTGTTGAACAGGTCCTCCTCCACCACCAGACCACTCCTCTTCAACAGCCGACACTCACCCAGCTCCACTGGGAGACACTCCAGCCGGTTCCCTCTCAGCTCCAGCTGGGTCAAACCAGTTAGTTCCCCAAAGCGAGATGGCAAAGTCTGCAAGCAGTTGTTCCCCAAATTCAGAGTACGGAGCTTCTTACATTGGAACAGCTCTGGGGGCAAGGTCTCAATCTAGAAGGAGTAGATTAGAGATTGAAGACAAGTAAAAAGGCTATGGAGCAACAAGTAAATAGACAGGTTAAGTTGTTGTCTTTTTAATTTATATGCAAAGGTGAAATGAGAGTGAAATGTG
This sequence comes from Polymixia japonica, assembly GCA_900302305.1. NCBI lineage: Eukaryota > Metazoa > Chordata > Actinopteri > Polymixiiformes > Polymixiidae > Polymixia > Polymixia japonica. Next base: position 12,963 of record OMKK01056019.1, on the reverse strand, counting down.
AGTATAATATAAAGAGCATAAACTTGAAATTGTTTAAGGATTAAGAAAAAGAGGCAGGTCTATCCTTCCCAAAGTTAGCAATATTTTGAGTATATTTTCAACTTAAAGGCCCACTTGATTTAGTTTCACATTTTGAGCTGATAAATGCATCCTGGGGCTGCACAATGGGTTCCCACAATGAATCAAATTTAAGCCATTTGCGAGTTTTCTAAGCAGAGCCAAACATGATTTCGCACATGACATGACATACAATGTTTCATGCTCAGACATGCTAGCCTAAGAGCGTATAGAATGGAATAGGGTCCCACCTTCTGAAAATGTAGCCAATCAACATTTATTTATTTCCCCACCCACCACAGCACTATGCCCGACGCAACCTCTCCGTACTTGAGAACGTAGCGTTTCAACTTCATTGGCACAGAGCGGAAAGTGGAACGCAAATTCCGTTAATATAATTTGTCATATACCGTTTTCATTTGAGTTTCTCATAAATTATTGAAGCTTTATCTGTCTTCCTTTAAACCAAATATTGTTTTTACCATATTGTAAAACTTATTTTCTTCTAGTTTCTGCAAAGGAATGCCAATGCCAGTATTGTAGCAATGAAAAAACTGGACACGTCAGTCAGATCTTCTCAAGTTATCAACAGACCACGTCACCACTTTATGGATTTTAAGCCTATCGGTTAATGGTTAACCAATTAACCAATTAATCAGGCTTGATCTAGACACAATATATACAAATTACGCAACTAATTTTGGATGACAATGTACTAATGGTGTATAGAGAACTCAAGTGAGACAGACCTTAAAACACAGCTGCATGCAACCCTGAGGGAACCTATTTTGAGTGCAGAGCCAAACAAACAGTCATAGTAAAACAACCGTAAGTATCCCTTACTGAAACCATATGATCTCGTATACACACTTTTAATTTCACTTTCAGGAGAACGTGAAACACAGCACTGACAGGAACTTGTTTTTCCCTTAATTAAGACATTCTTCTCCATTTGAATTAAATTCTTTCATAAATTGGATAACCAAAATTTAAATCAAAGGGAAAACCTTTGCTCCTGCATGATCTAAGCAAGTAACATTATAAATTAATTATCTTACTTAAAGCAGCTATAGACAAGATTGTGAGATTTGGATTTTGGCAACCCCTTGAGTTTCCTAGTGGTATTTTTCAAAAGTCTACAGGAGATTGAAACATTTGATCAGCCATTTGTTATTTCCAAGAGGAGAGACTGTGAAACTAGAGTTATGACATAAAGGGGGTGAGAGGTACATGTTCAAAGCATGAAAGTGGTTTGGGAAAATCCATCCAGTTAGGCCTATACCATGAACATAATTACAAGGAATCCAAGTTGGAATGCTTATAAATTCCTAATCGTTTCTTATTTATTAGCCTAGTTCATTAAAAAGGCATAAGCAGTGAAAGTATTTGCTCAATATATTCCATGTGGAAGAGCTTTTTTATTTGTGTTCCGAATTTAGTGCTTCTTTTATCCTAGTCATTTGTTAACTCAGGAAATGGTAGGCTACCGTCAATGAATTGGGACACTTCTATAGCCAGAATCCAGGGGTTCTCCCTACCCTATGGGAGGTCATTCTTAAGATAATTTCAATGGGTGTTTTGGGAGCAACGTCAAATTCCAGGCTCTTAAATCTGGGAGATATCTCACTTCACAATACATAACAGCAATGTAAACGGTCCAAGCCTCAGCTGTGTGGTTATCTTTAAAGCCATAAATTCCAACCTGCCCACAAACCTCTCTGCAGGATTATAAGTCTGACCTTCCAATTACCCTTATCTGACCACTGAGCCTATTTAGACAAGAAGGCGAAAGAGACGGTTGAGAGAGAAATAAAGAGAGAAGGCAGGTGACGACAACATATCTTTTTAAGAACATAGGAAATCATAAACCTTCCTTAAAATACACACATAACCACTCACCCTGTTTGCTGTCACGGCAAAATACTGCAGGTTCTGGAGGAAGCCCACGTCAGCATGGATGCTCGTCAGGTTGTTGTGACTCAGATCTAAGAAACGCAGCTTGCGGCAAAAGAAAAGCTGGCTGGGGATCTTCTCTATCTTGTTTCTGTTTAGATAAAGCCTTTCCATGTTGGTGAGGGTGCCTATCTGAATGGGTATATAGGCAATCTGGTTGTACCACAGCTTTAGACATACTAGCCGGTGTAGGTGCTGGAAACTGATGATCTCTTCTATCGTCTTCAGATTGTTATCCTTTAGGTCAATCTCCTGTAGGTTGTGCAGACTAAAGATGGAGTGTGGAATACGTTCAAGGTCACAACGGACTAGCTCTAGCTCTGTCAGATTCACCATTTTCTTCAGGCTGTTAAGTACCATCAGCTTGGTACCCTCATTGTTGATGGAGAGCTTCTGGAGGTGGACACCAACATCAGTCACCACCTGGGGTAGCTTGGTCAGGTTGCTCTTCAAACGCAACACCTTGAGCCTTTTGAGTTCCCGGAGCCCATCGATGACAATATAACGGTTGTTCTCAGCACTCAGGTTCCCAGTTAGGTGCAGCTCACTGAGGTTCTTCAGACTGTAGATCCAAAGAGGGATCTCCTTGATGTCGGTGAACTTGATGTGGAGGGACTTGAGGTTCTCCCGCAGGAAGGCTAGAGCCGGAGCCTCGATTTTGGCTGGTGTATGATAGAGCCACATCTCCCTCAGGCTGGCTAGCTGGGCAATGATAGGGGGGATGGTGACATCGGGGATAAGCTCCAGCTTCAGAACTTCCAGCTCCAGCAGATCAAATACTGTGTCTGGGATCCCACTGAGCATAAACAGGTGTAGCTCCAGCTTCTCCTGGGAGTTCTTGGTGATGCGTTGCCTCAGCTTCTCCAAAGTCCATTCGTTGTTCAGGTTCAGCTGCCTCAGCTTGTTTTCGCTCACCTCGGAAAGAAACACAGCGAAGCGCTTGGAGTAGAGCGGGTCATACTGATCAATCATGTGCAGCATGAAGGCAAAGTCATTCTTCACGTCAGGGATGTCGCTATAGCTGCTCTCCTCACGGATTGATTCGAAGGAATAGCGTTTAAGGGAGCGGCTGAGCATCCAGCAAAGAGTGTACATGCAGATAAGACCATAAACCACCACCAAGCTGATGTAGAAACAGGCTAAAATTTTGAAAAGAGTGGCTAAGGGATGAGCACAGTGATACATGCTGTATCCTGTGAGCTTCTCAATGTTCACTGTACACACCACACTGAACTTGATATAGCGTACATAGTAGGCCGTATAGCAAATGATCAATATAAACTTAATTACTTTGATGATGGTCTGACGTATGTAGAGGCGATAGACTATGTCACCTTCCTCTACATGAATCCTAAACTTCTTCACCTTCTCAAAAAGGGCCTTGGCCTGCTCCCCTTCCTTTTTATCTAGAACCCCAGTTTCAGAGCGATCTACAATTCCTTGTTCGATTCTTGACTTAGTTCTCTGGAGCATGGGCACGCTAGCCTCCACATCTTCACTCACACAAGAGGCTTTTTTGTCCAGGGAACCGTTCATTTTCCCTAGAGGCTTAGGGTCACTCTCCTCCACCACGGTCTCAGACAGAGCCCTTGTTGTCCATGGTGAGTCAAAGCACTTGAGGAGGATGGAGACAAAGTGTTCCAGTTTAGAGCTTGTCCGAGGGAACTTGAACCAGAAGTTGCTGCAGGCCAGGAAGATGAGTGTGTGAAGTAGCACCAGATAGGGGAAGTACTTAGCAAACCAATGTAGCTTATTCTCATAACACACTGCATCAACATAGTTATACTGGTGGCGGTCAAGGTCGTACTGGATGCCTTTGGGTTCGGTGGCATAGGGAATGGTCACATTGGGGAAAGGGATGGTCTCGCAGGTCCTGTTGACCACCCACTTGCAAGGCAGGCAGATCATCTTGTCCTGTGTAACCTGCAGTGTACCACCGAACACAGCAATCATTAGCATGACGATCGAGATGTAATCGGTGAAAACATCCCACCATGGCTTCAGGATGCGGTATGCCGGCTGGGTGTCAGCAAAGTACCGGAGCTCTGTGATCGGAATCATGATGGTTTATCTGGAACGACAGAGGAACATAAAACGATATTAGTTGCTGCTGCGTCAGGTTCCTATAACAATGGAAAACATTTCAATTGCAGACAATGCTAACAAACTACAAAGAAATAATCAATTTTTTCAAAGTTTAATCAAAGTTTTAAGAGTTGGCTTTACATTTGCTATCCTCACACAAACAATTTGCCATAAACAATATTCCCCAAAGTATCAAAATAATCCAGTACATCCAGTAGCAATGTAGCGATATAATAAGCCACACCATGTACTGTGGACTTTAAAGTTGTATTGTTATTAGAATCGTCAATAATATAATGACTACCTGCAAATGGATAACATATCAATTTAATATTGTATTGTATCTAATAAAAGTGTAAGATGAACAAATTATCACACCTTGCTTCCAACATAACAATGTTCAGCAACAATATTATTAATACAATAAAACCCATATCAAAGAGAAACACTCAGGAATGTCACCAATGAATCTCCTAAAATTATTTATGTGGGTTTACGTATTGTGAAATACTGTGGCTTAGAGAATGCAGAACAAACCAGATAGAAGGAACCAGAGTCTGACACAGCATGCTTGTAGACATGTCTTTCTCTATGTCTGTCTGTGTCTGTCGCGCGTAGAGGATAGACATAGAGGATACATGGAATATTTAACCAGAAATATAAATACATGTCAGAAGTTGCCTTGCCATAACACAATCAAAATGCTCATTTCATAGTGACAGGAGCACACCAATGGTTCATCAAATGGCTGATGTGGTCTTTTCCAGGAACAGAGTAAATGATCAGATAGGGCACAGCAGCAAAGAAAGAAAGTAGACTTGGTAGTGAGGGAACAAAGACCTACAACTTGAACTTTGACATGAAGTATACCTCGGAAGTTGCGGAATAAGCAGGCTGTCAGCCACATATCAAATAAACATAGTTCTAGACTCATACACTAGCCCAAGCATCCAATATATGCAAAGTTACATCTGTCAAACCATGGCTAGGCTACTTTCTAACCAAGTAAATTGGTTATGCAAGAGTGGAAACAGCACTCCACGTAGTACTTATCAACATCCCATCGTTAAGTCCACTGTAATTTGTGATGAAGTTGGCATGGTGTAGACCTAACCCCTCTCTCTATCAAAGAGAACTTCCAACCATCATTATGTTATCAAACATTTCCGTTTCCTATTTAAACACAAGGTTGGGAGGAGGGGTTAAAATCCTCTCTAAACTTGTTACTCCCGGTCCACCCCACCTACCCCTCTCTTACAGGAAAGAAAGGGACAAAAAGAGTAGCTGTTCACAAAAAAACCTTGTTATCCAGTTTAAACCAGAATGACAGGAGAGCGGCTATGAGTCTGCTCTGTTCAGTTGCTGCTTCCTGTCAAACCTTGGTTTACAGACTCAGACAACACTGCAAAGGTGAGGTATGGGCAAATGGCCCATTTCACAATATAATCAGTTTTTAATCTCATCAAAGTTCGTGCAGAAATCCACTTAGTTAGCATGACTTATGACAAAATCTGTGACAAGGAGTTCATAAATAACTGATTTCTCACATTGTGACTCAAACACACCTCATGACTAAAGCACTTTTTACTATGACAATGCACACGGAGCAATATCTGGCAATATTTAACACCAGGGGGAGTTCTCTCTATAGTATATATCATATTATCACCTTCCTTAGGCTAACTCAATATGACAGAATCAAAATCACTGAGATAACCTGACAGCCATAGCAAAGTGATCTGTATCATAACCTTAGATATAACATCCCAGACATCGCTCAGCAGCATAACATGCTGCTTGTGTAGTCTTGGCATTGCACTGGCAGTCAACTAACACCATTCCTACTCAATTTCAATGAAGGATTTCTCTCCTGGTGAAATAAAGTAACCTGATCACTCTCTCTGCACCACGCTAAGGCCAATGGAGGTACAAAAAAATGGGGTAAAAAAAAAAACCAACAACTGCAATTGCTCTGTGCTTAGCTTCCTGCTTGTAGCCTTATCCAGGAAGAGTTTGCCCACCCTCTTTCCCTAAACAGAGCTGCTTTTGTCAAGGCAGAGTCTTTGCCCAAGTGGCCCTGACACATGTGTTAGAGGTAGAGGTAAACCTGGGCACTAGCGCCCGAGCCAAACGTATCTTACAAAGCCAAGGACTAAATCATCTCCCTCAAGGACACTAGCTGTCTAACCTGAAACTAAAGACACTAAAACTGAAAAGTATTGGAAAAGAAAATCCTCCTCTTCCCTGTCAAAGTCTCTCATTGCAGTACAGGTCTACCAGGTTACCCTGATGTTCATTAGAAGGGCAACCGAAATGCTGGTTTTACTACAAATAAAAAACTTTAGAATTAGTGATTGAATGCCAGATATGTTAATGTCAGTAATACCATAGCATTACAGTATGATGCCATTTAAAACATTTTTTTAAAATTAAATAATCACCGCTAAATGTTTAGGTTGGTAAATTACCTGTTGTGATTTTCTCTCGAGCAACTTTGTGGATTGTCATTTAAATGAGAGCAACTGAACATTCTAGTGAACTCTGAAGGCAATAACATAGTTGTTATATGCATAAATTCACATAAGAACATCCACCTCAGGTTGAAGGCATTTTATACTGTGTTTAAAAGAAGCTCATTCATTTGTGTATTTATGGGTTGTGGATATTCACACGATGTTTGGGATCATATGATGTTGTTCTAGGAATACAATTCATAACTTCCATACATAGTCTAACAAAACGAGCAGGATGTCTACTCTCCAAATATAAAAATAAAGACTCACTCACACAACCATATTAAAGTGAACCACCTTGTTTATGAAGAAACCATGCTCTGACAAATAGTGATATCATGTCAACCCATGCTGCTGTGTAACTGAGTAACCCTGGTAGCGGTAGGCTGGAGCCAGAAGATGAGGAACACAGAGCTTTGGCTTCAGTACTGACTAGATCTAACTGGTTTTAGCCTGAAAAGGTGATCACACACACAATACAAGTTCACCAATATAGACTACGCCATATTAAAATGATTTAAAAACACAGCACCTGAGGAAAACTTTGCGAAAGGACACTGTTAAATGTTTTCCTACTCATTTTATATATTAGCCCGCGCTATATTGTTAGATGGTAACAATGTCTTTAAATAGGCTACATTTATAAACATCAAACAAACTCGTTACAAGTGACAGCCTGCCTGCATAATAGCCAACGTTGTATCGGTAGCATTATGGGCTGTAGCAAAGAGTAACAATAACCCAAGGCTTGCTTCAGCCCTAAAACAGACTGGACGTAGTCCTGGCTTTACTTAGACATTTCAGTCGCTGAAACAAAAGTTTCATTGTCAAGCAATCAAATAGAAAACACGTTTCCATTCCGTGATCAACTGTCTTCATTACTGACTGCTTCTTTGTTGGATTTCAAGCCAACAACCCATCGGCAACGGGAAACGATGTCATACACAGGAGCCCATGCATAACATCTTTTCAACATGCTGCGACAATAAATTAATTTCAAGAACCTGTACCCACCTAATTTATTACAGCTGATGTATTTCGCCTCTTCCGTACATAGTCGATACATTTCTTAATCTTTCACTGAGAGACAATGTTCGCATAACAGCTGCAGCCAGCGTAAAACCTCTGCAAAACAGAAGGTATGAACCTAGTCAAACTGCATTGCGCAGCTGCTGCCAATAATAGCGGAAACACTATCATAAAACTATTTTCAAAATAAAAGTGGCAGTTTGTAATATGACAAAGTTTTATGTACAAAGAGCAACACAAAAATGTATAATTGCTATCTGTAAATGTCATAATACGCGATAATTATTAATATTCTAGAGCTTGAATATATTTGCTAATGATGGTTAAAAAAATTCATGATTTAAAGTGAGACGATTGTTGCAGTCAAAAGGCAGTAAATTAAAATGAGATAATAGTAGTGTGCTAGGCAAGCACTATACTACACTAGTAATATGAGGTAAAACATCAGCTTTTCCTCTATGTAGCATACTAGATTTCATGGAATTTCCTCCAGCAAAAATGGTTAATGTAGCCTACAAACAACATATGCTCACCACTGAGCAAATAGTTTCAAAGACCCTGAATCACACTTGCAGACAGGTGTCCAAGGATTTTCCCTATTAAATAAGTAGGCCTAAGTGTAAATCACAAAATTATGAATGAAAGTCTTATCTGAAATGTTACATTTAATCATGCAGAAAATATTTGCTTTCTTCAATAATATGATCCTAAATCAACAGCATTCAGGATCCGTGTGGTCCATCAAGAAGCAATGTCACTACCACTCAACATTTTCTGTTTTTTTCCCCCTAGGCTTATGATATGTGAGTGGTTGATATTTTGTTGGAATATAAAGATACAGTGTTTATTAACATTTAAATTAATTAACCCATTAACCTGGGAAGGCTGTTGGGAAATATTTTGTCATGAAGACATAATCTACCTCTCTCTAGCATCTCACTCAGGCAAGGAGGAATTTAGCATGTTCTGTCCACAACTCTGATAATCTGTCAAACTGTAAATACATATAATTTTAGTTCAGTTTTTAGTTCAGTGCACGTCTGCCCAGCTAGATCAATAAAGGGACTAAGGTGCAGCCTTTCAGTTGTCAACTATATCAAAACTCTTCACAAGATGTCCATCCCCAGTAGCCAAATTGAAGAGATGGGAGTGCTCTTGTTGCAGATCAGAGAATTATTGGGACCACAAGCTGATGTTTTGGCTATATGCCTTCCCCAGAGCCTCCTCTTAAAATCATCACATCATGCCATACTAATCAAGCTCCCTCTAAATAACACATTCCAAGTTAATTGGACTAGGTATGGGATGGTTGCCAACCATGTAGACCAGCACATTCATACTTCTTCTGATTGATGTTCAAGTTATCTTTAAATCAACCAAAGAAGGGAAGAGTCAAGTAATATGGAAAAATAGCAGAAGATGTAAGTGTTGAAGCGAAGACAAGTAAAAAATGGACTTACCAAGAAAACTGAGTGGAAAAACAAGAAGTGCAGGCCTATATGTCATCAAATTGAAACAAGAACTAGAATAGTGGCTGAAGTGGGGATATATGATTCAGATGAAGTCATCAGCGGAAAGTTAACAAATGACCTAAAAGTCAAAAGTGAGATTTTGACAGTAATGGTTTCATACCCTGGTGTTTACAGTCATTGCTTATTCATGTTAACAGGAGGCTGGTGCCAATTTCTTTTTAATACAAAAAGTCACAAAAATGTTGTACCTAAGGCATTTTCATTCTGCTGTCCAGTAACTTCCCTGGGTGGCAGTCTTTCTCTGTCTCGTCCCCTTGCTGACACATCATGAGCTTGCAATAAGGAAAGGCATTGGCAAGAGAAACAATTCAAATGAAACACTCAAAAAAGAAATATCCATTATGCATATTTAGCTTGCAAATAAAAAAATTAAAATAAGATGTTAATCTAGCTAATCCTATATTTGAGTGATTAATATTGTGTGAGAACAGGCTAGGATTTGGATATCAAAATGCAATACTTGCACAAGCACTTTCTAATACTGTCCCCCAAGGAGGATAAGTATAGGCTATAGTCTGTCTTCATGATTAGTAGATAAAAAAGTAGATAGTGATGTAGATTCAGACATAGGTGACAAAGACCATTAAGGTAACACAGTTCTGCTGCACAGCAAGCAGTTCCATGTGTTTATTTCAGTGACACATTTGATAAACATTCATTTTGATCGATATATGCACTTTCGCTGCAATGTAGCGTGCATCGAGCAGAAATTAGCCATTAAATGAACTCAACAAAAGAGAACTCTTGTATGAAATACAATGTATGAAATACATACGTTTGGCCTTTGTATGCCCACAAAAATAAATGACTCTAATGGAAAGCCTTTATTACAACACAGTGCATCCCTACTCTCCAACAAGGGGTTATTTTTTAACATTTTCAACATCAATTGGGGACAGTACTTTAATGTGTTTTGGCATTGTCACAATGATGTCCACCCCTGCCCTCTTCCTCTTTCCCGGGGGTGTAGTGGGTACTGCTGACTGGAGGCAAGGGTCCTTTGGAACCATGCTTTGAGACTGTGTCTGTAAAACATCCAGCTTCAGTTTCAGTTCCTGCAGGTGGTTTATATCCTTGATTTTGTTCACATCTTCTATGATGCCCCTCAGTGTGGCCACACACGTCCTCTGTAGCTCATCCTTTAGGCATAGCAGCTGGGCAGCTGATAAAGCCGTCTGAGGCTGTGTTGTGGGTTTGGGCTGTTTAACATTTGGTTTTGGTGGATCCAGTGACTTTGATGGAGCCTGTGTGACCAAAATAAACTGCTGAGTCCCATTTGAGTTCTTTTTTGTAATAATCATGGGCAGTGTTTGGGTCTGTGGCACTGGTTGGATCTGAGATACTGTCTTGTCCTGTGGAGTCTGTGGCCTCATTGTGTTGGGCACTATAGGGACCAGTATAGTTTTTGATCCTTGTGGTGTTTGAGAGTTTAGTTTGATAGGTATTACTGTGGCTGTTACAGCATGTGGGGCTACTTGGGCCTGAGGGGTAGTTGTAACATATATGGTTGACTGGGATAGTGGGACCTGTGGAGTTGAAAGTGAATGGGGCACAGGTAGGCCCTGGGGAATTGTTGGTGCTTGAGGGTTGGACATGTTGTTAGAAGATAGTGGGGCTGTTGGATTTGACAGGGCCTGGGGCACAGTTGAGGCCGGAGGGGTAGACTGAGCTTTTGCTGCTGGTGGGACATGAGAGGTTGACTTCAACTGTGATATCGTTGAAATGGTATCAGCAGTCACAACCCAGTCAGAGAGGGATTCTGTAGTCATAGGTTCAATGATCTCGGTGATAGCGTCTTCCGTCTCTGTAGCAGGGGTTGTGTTTAAGGTGAGCAGAATGTGTTCTCTATACTTTGGGCAGAGGCTTTCCCAGCCCCATGCAGACACAGATCTAAACACTTGGCAGAAGTGTTCACAGGGCAGACGCTGGCTCCTCCAGACCTCACACTCGCAGCAGGGCATGCTGGACTTTGTTCCGAAGCAGACTGTGTAACACTGACCCTCCTCTTTAACTTGCCAAACCCTGAAGGTTCCTTCACCGACTTCTTCCACATTTGCAGCGGTTTGGGTCGCCACATCTAGGTTGCGCATCACACAGGCCACCACTGCCCTTGGCCTATGCCACAGAAAGGAAGGCACTGAGGGGTTGAGTGTGAACTCAGAGGATTCGTTGTTCAGATTGGTGTACCTGCAATAAGAGATGGAGCCAAAGTTTAGATGTTTAAATGACAGATTTAACACATAAATTTGATATATTGTTGGCTCTTGAATGCTCAAACAGAAAAGTGCAAACACCTCATGAACATCTGCGGAAGGTAGTTGTCAACAAGAAATTGCAGCATTTTACTTAGATTCTTGTCTTTATGCTCTCTTAGTGGCTTATGGGTGAAAAATTCCCGCTGCAACTCCACCCCTTGGTTCATCAGAGAGACAAAGTTCACTGTGTCAGCCCTTACAGCATTTGCCCATCTCTGCAAGAAGAGGAAGAAAGAATTTTTGTAAAATGAAACAACTTCATACAAAATGTTGTTCTTATGGAACGTTATGATCAACTAAAAATAAATTAATGGAAGATGCAAATTGACTAATTTCCTGCATATAGTGCATTTTTATTTCTTACGTTGTTATTTATGGTTTACTGACTTAGGGCATGTGTAGTACCTAAGAAGAGATTATGTGAGAAAAGCTATTTATATTCAGACTTGAGCCAGAGAGGGGCTTTACTCTTTACTAATTATTTTGGACAGTGCATGCAAAATGTTGACATAAAAAAAAACTAAGTTGCAAGTCTGAATTAGGAACATGGAAGAACCTGTCTCATGCACGCCGCTGCCCAAGAAGCGCTTAATTCCAAAGATAAGCCTGAGGTCTGAATACCAGCGTGGGCAGTTTTGGTAGTAAATCCTCGCTGCCCAGACTTGACTGTACTCTGGATCACAACCTTATTGCATAATTGAACTTTCATAAATACATAAAAGGAGAAAAAAGGATAGAGAACAATTTAGAGCATATATACAGGAAACCTTCTCTTCTGCCAGCCACTTGTTGGTGAACCAATTTTTGAATAGAGGCCTCTTCCAGATGGAGCACTCCTGCAGGCGTTGGAGCGCCCCCTGGTGTTGATCTCTTGTAAGTGCCCCAGCGACAGCACACATCATCTCTAAGATCTCTGTGTTATTGACAATGGTACGTTTGCCATTACACAACCACTGTGTCCATGTCTTCTCTCGCAGATAATCATTAAACACCGCTTGACAGCCTGAAATTTAGAAGAATAAAATTTTTTAAAAAAATGTTCCAAGTAAATTTGTATTCAACTGAAAATAAATGATGCAAGTTCATTTTTCAGCTTAATATCCTGTACGTCACCTGTGAACGCAGTTTCTACAGCCACTATCTCCTTAGGGCAGTCATCATTGAGGATGTAGCGTGGGACCCAGGTCGGGTTCCATTGCTTGAAGATCCCCAGAGCCTCCACCAGTGCCTCGGTGCTCTTAGTCTGTACCACAAACAACCCTACCACCATCAGGCTGACGTTAGTGCGTACACACAAGAAGTATATTGGCAAAGGAAACTGCGTTCTTCTGTAAACAGCGTCCAGGAAACACACTTCCCTCCCATACAGTTGGAGCAGGTCCTGCTGCCAGTCCGTTTGGTAGCATAGCAACAGATTCTCACTCTCTGACTGAACTCTGAGCAGAAAGTTAACCTTTGGAGCCTGACGTTTCCAGCTCTCGGCAAGGGCCTAGGAGGGACAAAGCATAATAAATGTACTGAGTTTAGCACACAGGAGAG
>OMKK01056016.1:0-10451 GCA_900302305.1 Polymixia japonica | reverse complement strand
CACTATTTTTGTTCTATGTTGCACTTGTCCCTATTAATGTGAAAAAAGAAACGCACTTTAATGCCAACACAAGTTCCTATATGTTCCTGTAACATAATTGGCGAATAAAGAATATTCTGATTCTGATTCTGAAAGGGAGTGTTTTACTGTATTATTGCTATTGTACCACAGTTTATTAACAAATGCATTAATACAGATTCAAACTGTTATTATTTGACTCCACATAAATGTGTATGGTCATTGTAATTTGCAACAATTCTGAACGAGTGAAACACTTATGTAAGCAGGTGTATGTTTGTTTTATTTCTGTCTTACTTTGTGCTTTGTACAAACTTTGTACCCTTTGACATGTCAATTTATCTACCTGAGAAAATCCCTCAAATAAAGCACCGTGACCAAATACCGAACCTCCAGATGAAGGCATGTCAACAGTGGACACTTTCACCTTGATGCCTCTTGCATTGTATTTCAGAACCTGTGTGTTGAGAGGCTGCTGAGCGGATGATGGAAGATAACTATCACCTGTCACTTGTCAAAAGGGTGTTTCTCTTGTGAGATGTGGGACAAAGTGTCAGTTGAAAAGGAACTTTCTCAGGCTTATGTCTTGAAATAATAATAATAATAATATTAATAATAATAGTAATAATACATTTATATTGATGTTGCATTGGTGTTGCACCGGTTACTGGAGTGATTATGACATGTTGTGAACAGAAATTAATAGGCATATTATTAACATAAACTAACTAAATAAAAGATGGATAAAAAAAATCTATGATGGAGCAGAATTGTAAAAGTGTACAGTTATATGCGGTAAAACGTTTCTATATCTGTATCCCACGCTCAGAAATGAAGGAGAGGCCTGGGGCCACTGTATTATTTATACCAATGACCTACGAAAAGATGGTGAGGAAGGAATAATTCTAAACAATGAGCATAATTAAGGCTGGGTCAACCTTAGATAATCTCACTTTAAAAGCTGTCATCTAAGTACATGTGACATTTGTTTCATGTGGCATCTATGTCATGAATTTGTCAAAATGGATTTCCTCGGCTTTGGGTTGGGTTTTGCAGCGAGGATTATGGGCTTTAGTTCATGGGTTGGTGCTCTCTGGGGTTAGTAAAGGACTGTTCATGACAGGAAGATGTTATGTGTCCTGGTTAGTGTAATGTTGTACTGTCTTTGTACATATGGCGTACAGTATAGTTAGCAGTAAGAGACTGAGAGTCTTACTAATACTGAGAAACAGTTCCTCGCTCACCTGAATGTACAGTAAAACTCGTTTTGTCATTCTTTTCCATGTGTTTAGGCTACAGACTCTGAATAATGCAATTAACCCGAAATAATTTGTACCGTTCACAAGTAGAACACATCAATAAAGAACAGAGAATCAACAGGGTTGTAATAGAATTCAGATTTATTCAGGATGCTTTGGTGGTACACAGTCAGTCACCTTCAATAAATCTGGTTGTACCAGTCAGCCTTTTCTATCTGTTTTGTTCAGAATAAAAAGAGTACGAAAAACAGAATCAAAGCGCTGTTTGCAAACCTTAGTGGAGAAACCCAGTGTCCCTACGAAAGGGCGAAGAAAAGCAGGAACACTTAAAGTCAAATCCCAGAGAATGGGTACGCCACTGTAGGAGTGTAATGTATGGCTGCTTTTGATGATGTCACAACACACAAGATGGCAGTATTAAACAACAGAGAAGACGTTACAGAAAACAGGAGAGGGAATTGTAGCCGTGAAGCTAGCGATGTCTACCATATCCGCTTGATCAACTCAAGGTGAACGTATGGCTTCTTAGCCCTCTCCCACGCAAATCTATGCACTGCTGATGCCGTTTTATGTGAAATTGTTGCCTCGGAAGGATTCTCTGTCTTGAAACTACTAGCAAACTTGTCTTCATGACAGAAGATCCGGCAACTAAAAGACAGCCAGGCTGACTGATCAAAGGAAGAGTGAACGGACTCACATCTCTGCTGCCGGTTGTTTTCGATATAATAATCTCTCTGTCTCTTTTCTTGCTATGGTTTATTATCTGACTGTCTGAGGGTATATAGAAAGCAAATACCAAGATGAATTGTACCGTTACACGGATCTGTCAGCTGCAATCAATGTGCGACCTCTGATGTCCACCACTGCATGACTAGCCTGTGTCTAAGAAGCGTGTGCTGCACACTGTAAATGACAGAGGCCAAATACAACAGGCTGTCTTGGCTTGGTGTAAACCAGGGGCTGCTCTGAGTTTGCAGGGGACAGGTGGCGTAGCGTATGGAAGCTTGTCGGAGCGGTAGTCTGGAGGAGGTTAGGAACGTAAAGACGTGGAGGAAGGAAGGGAAGAAAGAGGAGGGGAGCGAACGACCGGAGGCTTCTACATTCTCCGTACGGAGGACACGGTGGATGAGCGGGACATGGAGAGTCCGCCTCCGCTGCTCATTCCATAGCCGCCGCCGCCGCCGCCGCCGCCGCCTCCCAACATCAGTCCACCGCCCATTCCTCCGCCCATTCCTCCGCCCATTCCTCCGCCGAATCCACCGCCGAATCCCATTCCGCCGCCGCCGCCGCCGCCACCTGGTGATGAAGATGAGATGGACCTTAGTCACTCTTTCATTTGACTATTTTGACTATTATTTCATGAGGACTTGAGAATTGCTTGGAAGTAATTTAGAGCAGAACACTTACCGCCTCCTGAGGACTGGACGTGGACAGTTGCACTTGCACCACCGCCGGCAATTCTGTGAAGAGGTGCGAAAATGTTGAAAACCATATTTGCAATATCCTCTCTGTATCCTACTGTTTCATCTGAACTCCAAACTGGCTCAAGATTTTACCTGCTCTCCTCTCCTTCCAGCAGTTTCCTGTAGGTGGCGATCTCAATGTCCAGGGCCAGCTTGACGTTCATGAGCTCCTGGTACTCGCGCACCTGGCGGGCCATGTCCTGCTTGGCTCTCATGAGGGCGTCTTCCAGGTCCTTGATGCGGAGCTTGGCGTCCTTCACGGCCAGCTCACCGCGCTCCTCAGCCTCAGCGATCTGGGCCTCCAGAGCAACACGCTGGAAGGTTGAAAAATAAGTTATATTTTCGGACAAAATATGAGAAGCTCAAGTACAGGAGGCTTAGGTGAAGGTGCTGTGACTCAAAGGTGATGTACAGTAAATTTGCTAGTAGGCCAGCAAATGGTGAAGAAGTGCTGTGGTCACTGGAGGTAAAACCAAAGGTGCTTTAGTCTATTACTGTTGTAGCTGTAAACCCACCTGTCCCTTGACGGCCTCGATCTCATTCTGGAGCCGGCTAATCATGCGGTTCAGCTCAGCAATCTCAGCCTTGCTGCTGCGAAGGTCATCTCCGTATTGGCCTGCAGAGCTCTGCATCTCCTCGTACTGAAGGAAGAAAGACTGTCACTGAACACGTCTGGATATCATTAAGCCAGCGTATGTATCGACTTTATCTACTAGGTATTACGTTCTTCCTCTACGTACCTTCTGTTTGTACCAGTCCTCTGCCTCTGCCCGGTTTTTGTTGGCGATTTCCTCATACTGAGCGCGGACTTCTGCCACGATGGCGTCCATGTCCAGGCTGCGGCTGTTGTCCATCTCCACAATGGCTGAGGTGTCCTTGATCTGGCCCTGGAGCTCACGCAGTTCCTGGAGAAAAGGGATATATAGAGAGTAAGAATGGATGAAAATGGAAGAGAAGAGAAGAGAAGGGTTGAGACAAGATAGAGATAGAGAAAGGGAAAGTATAGCCTAGTGCTACAGTGATCAGGTACAATGTCTATTTCTGATCTTTTTAATTATTTTAATCGCTTTAATATCTGCTGACTGTTGCTGAATCAAGTAATGATTAAGAATTGAGAGCAAAGAAAACATTGTGAAGGGATAATGCGGTTTATTTTCCTTACAGCGTCATAGACAGCCCTGAGGAAGTTAATCTCATCCTGAAGGGCATCAACCTTGGCCTCCAGCTCCACCTTGTTCATGTAGGCACCGTCCACATCCTGGAAGGCAAGTGGCGAGAGATTGCTTAGCTGATGATTTTAATTTAGCTTAGTTTTAGCCTTATTAAAACAATTTCTTCCACTGTCATCTGGTCTACTGAAATTCACTGACCTTCTTGAGGAGTACAAACTCATTCTCCACAGATGCACGCCTGTTGATTTCATCTTCATATCTGTAAGGAAAAAAGAGAGTTAATTAGTTGTTGGAAAACTTCACTAATGGTAGATGTTTAGATGTTTGGTTTTATGATTTCTGTTTCTCTCATGACTTGTGTGGTTTGAGCTCACTTGTTCTTGAAGTCCTCCACCAGGCCCTGCATGTTCTTCAGCTCTCCCTCCAGTTTCATCTTCTCGTTGCCAAGCCCGTCCAGCTGTCTGCGCAGGTTGGCGATGTAGGCCTCGAACATGGCGTCGATGTTGGAGCGGGTGGTGGTCTGGTCCTGCAGGAGGTTCCACTTGGTCTCCAGCATCTTGTTCTGCTGCTCCAGGAAGCGGACCTGGATGTAGGAAGTGACATTATAGAAAGGTTTAGATCCAGTGTGAATAGGGGAAGTATTGTTTTGAAAAAATAATAATATTTGGCTAAATGTTACCTGCACTGAAAATAATACATTTTTATTGCTTTATGTGTTGGGTGCATTATGGGAAATGTTTGTTTTCATCGTACTATTTCAACAAAAGTGAAATTATAAAATTTGTGTATAAAAGGGTGTATTACATTTACTACTGTGCGCCTTCATGATTAGACATGCTCACTGTGAGGTAAGAGATATTTGTCTTTTTATTTGTGGTTTTCCACTGGTGATCCTGCCATATTGCCACACCCATGTGTAACTATCCCACACAAAGGGCCCTTCTATGGACCCATATTGGCAAGCTGCTGTGCTAACATACCCCCTCAGGGGTGGGGCATGCTCTTCAAAGTGCTCTACACCCTAGTGAGGGCATCTGAACTGAACATGTTTCAACTGATTCTGAAAGAAGAGGATGCTTCTATGCGAGGAACAGTCAGAGTACAGTACAGCAGAAGGATGTTTGTACCCTTCCCTCCACCTCAAATAATATGTGTGTGTGTGAGAGAGTGAAAGTTAAGGTGTGGGTGCAAGCTAAGCACATCCCGTCCTATAAAACCTGAGATTACCCCTCCCTAGCCTCCAGGACGCATAGCGCTTGGTGACTGAACTTGCCCGCTACAACCCCCAGTAATTATGGCCCAGTAATTTATTTAGGATGTGCACGCCCAAGGGCATTAACTATATCATGTTTTAAGGATTATATATGTATTTAAATGAATTTAGTGACGTCATAGCATTATAACGTGTGCATAGAGGTGTGGTTTGTATGCTGCAACTGAGATGACTGAGCATTTTCACTAGCAGGGTGTGGTTCCCTTCTGTTTCATCTCTCTCTAACAGGTAAAGGTTATCATCTTTTCAGTATTCATAAGCATAGCAGCACTGAGGTCTATAATTACACATCAAAGTAAAGGGACAGTTCCTCTAGAGTACGAACTCCACTTTTAAAACACTTTATAATTCAATATCTAGAATAGAAAATGACACTCTATGCACATCCCTTTTAATAAAACTGTAGAACTACTAAGTCAACATTAGTTCTAATGCTGTTTGAGTTTAAATGGCATCCGCTTTCAGCTGCACCGTGAGGGAATTCACTGAAGACCCGTGTGCTCCTGTTGCCACGGAAACAGGCGACTACCTGATCCCTCTCCTCCCCTCACATAAAGAGAGCCATCAGTCACTGGATACGACAGGACTAGAGTTTCCTACCTCAGCCCTGTTCTCTCTGCGATCCGCTCTCACTTTCAATCTAAGGGACTTTCAGAAGTCCAGTGTGGGTTCATGTGAGGTGATTGTAAACGCTGCTGTTTTGGCACTTTTATTTTAAATAGAGAGAATGATGTTATCATTCTGAGCGTTATTATTACGTTTTAATGCCTCTTCTAGGTACGACCTCAGTGTGCACAATATCCGGTTGCTGTGTAATATTTAATGAGCGCAGGGGGCTCCAGAGACGCAGCTATTCAAGCATGATGTTTGAACCAACCAACACTGTGTGCAGTGCAACTGCAAATGCTAACCTTAGTGCTATAGTTTAAATAGTTCAAAATATTCCATACTCAAATATATGATGCGGTGTGGCACATTACAACCACTTCAAGAGAGTCTGATTTTAACACGCTTTTAACTTGATTTAACCATAAGGGTCACCAGAGGTGCCCTTTTAACAGATGGAAAAAAAACAGACAGGGGTCACTGACCTTGTCGATGAATGAAGCGAAGCGGTTGTTGAGGGTCTTGATCTGTTCCTTCTCCTGGGTGCGGACAGTCTGGATGGCGGGGTCGATGTCAATGTTCAGGGGGGCCAGCAGGCTGTGGTTGACTGTGACGGCTGTGATGGGGGCCATGCCTGCACCACCCATCCCACCGCCAAAGCCTCCCAAGCCTCCGCCCATGCCTCCCATGCCTCCGCCAAAGCCTCCCAAGCCTCCACCCATGCCTCCCATGCCTCCACCAAAGCCTCCCATGCCTCCACCCATCATGGAGAAGCCACCTCCACCTCCACCTCCACTTCGTCCGCCACCCATGCCTCCGCTCATACTGTAGGAGGAGAAGGATGCACCTCCACCTCCACCTCCCAGGCTCATTCCTCCTGAGCCCATGCCGAGCCCACCACCAACAGACCGCCTCATACGCATGCCACCTCCACCTCCGCCTCCGCCGCTGGAAAAGCTGGAGAAAGACCTTCTGCTGCCGCCAAATCCTCCTCCACCGCCGCCACCACCACCACTAATGCTGGTCCTGACGGATGAGCTGCTCATTTTGACACTCATGGCTGGTTCTGTTTCCTCTGTGAGAGGCGAGGAGAAGAGAAGGAAGGGAGCAGAAAGAGAGACAGAGAGGTTCGGCAGAGCAGTCGAGATCACTAAGAGGAGAGTTGCGTCCCTCTGAGTACCTTCCTCCCTGTCCGCCGTGGGTCTTTATCCACCTGTGAGGGAGGAGGAGTCTCCGTTGGGCTCCGCCCTCCTCGTCACCGTGTACCCGGACCTCTCACAGGCAGGTAGACAGGCTGGAAGCAGCCCAGCCCGTCAGACAGGTAGCAGTGCCAGCCCCTGTAAGGCGATCTAGACCCGGCACACCCAGGTGTTCGCAGAGGAATTGGCACTAGGACCTCAGGGGATACGGGAGGAAAGACTTGTTGGCAAAGAATTTTACTTAAATAGTTGGGGGCTTTAAATGGGATGGGTTGGGTAAAACTAGACTCGCTGCTCCACTGGTTGTTCTAGCTTTTGCAATGTATGCTAAAGAACACATGATGCCCCAGAGCCTATATGAAAGTATGAAATAGCTTTGAAGTATTTCATGTTGTACCAAGGTTGTGTCACTGCATTTGCAAACATGTTCTTCCAGGCTGTTTTTTAAAACCTGTGTGCCTTGTACCTGTGTATTTTAAGAGTGCGTACATGTATGCATGCAAGTATACTGTTTATGTAGGCGTTGTTGTGTGGTTTAAATGATGACCCAATGAATACAAATAGACACAATACTTTAAAAAACATGCAACAGATTGAACACATTTTATTTAGCACACTTGGATAATACTTTGCAGTGGTTTGAGCAGCTGGTTTGTAGTACAAAAAATCCTGGGCTCCACTAAAATTGTGGTTCATTGAACCGAATTGCTATGAAGTTCACTTGAGTTGTCATTTGTTGAGGAAAAACACCAAAAATGTGTTTTCTACGTCTTTTCAACACTAATTTGAAAAATGCAGTTTGTTCCTCCCGTGGAAACTACTCTGTTACGTCCTAGTCTGCCATCAGAGGCTCTCATCCCATTCAGAAAGACTGAGACAGATAGTGAGAGATAGAAAGCAAGAGAAGGAGAGGAGAGAGGGATTCACACACACACACACACACACACACACAGAAGCAGCGAGAGAGAGAGACATAATGAGGCAGAGTAGGACACTAAGCCTGTTGATGGAACAAACCATTCTCTGTCTCTCTCTGTTGGCTCTCTAATTGGGTCCTGATGAAGCTGATAGGTGCTGCCCAATGTGTGATGGTCACCACAGATGGTCACAGCTAGTGGGACTACAGTGTCTATACAGTAGAGGTGCACCTGTCTCACTCTTCAGTTTGCTTTCATTAATACTATTATTGCCCTTCCTAAAATCAATTGAAATGAATGCTTATTAGTAGGGATGTGAAACACCCACTTTTAAGAATTGTGGAACAAATTTAAACGAATAGTATCATGATTTATTCTTTTATGAATTATTCTTTTGATTTTGATTGTTGCTGTTGGTGTTAATATTGTTATTACTATTGTTAATGTTAAAAAAATAAGAGACTTAATCAAGATTATATTGCACTGTTAACATTTAGGGACTCAATAGTAATAAGCGTGGAGCCTATTTTAAATTTGTTGAAGTTAAGGTTGAAGAAACTTTAAATGCTTTCAACGGAATATATCCAACCACGGTAATTTCACTGTTTTCTGTGTCTTCACAGTGTTAAACAATTCACTAGGTAGACCTCCTGACCTACACTGTGACCTATACAGTAATGGCGTCCGTTAACTTGTCTAAATTGTTGTTTTAAGAAAGCGCTATAGTGGTATAGTGTGTGGATTAAACTCTACAGTACAACTAATACTTTGAACCACACTCTCCAGGGAAACAGTAGAGAGACGATAAACAGAAAGACAATGTCAAACTGAAAGAGGAGCATAAAGTGTTGACACTGCGGGCTGTGTGGTTTGCTTCAAGCACTGAGGAATCTATCAGATGTGGTCGGTTGTACAAGGAGGTCGGTTGGTTTGTAAAACACAACACGTACATATGTAGAAGATAGTAGACGTCAGTAGCTTCCTTATACTTCAGATTTACGAAGTGGATTACATGGAGAAAACATCGTATATAAAAGTATAAAACACTAGTATTACATTAGATAAAGAAAAACTAAAGTAAGTACAGAATCCAGTTCAACTTCAAGTATTGTTTAAAAAGGCTATGAATATGACAGCGAAGATAAATGAATGTAAATCGCAGAACCAATACGATGAGGGTGAACTTTTTTTTTTTAATTCAACGCAGGTAAAACTGTTGTCTGCTTGACTGAAGAAGACAACGCTGTAACTCGCTTGGATTCTCGTGCCAACAAATATCATCTGATGTGATCCTCTTTGGATTGGATAGTGGTTGTTGGTATCGCAGAGGGGTCAAGGACAGGCAGGGCAGGACACAGGAGACAAGAGAGGATGGAGGGATGCATTGGTTTTCATCTCGAATTCCAAAGTGACTTGGTTACGTTTTTATGTGTTCGGGCCTGCAGCTCAGAGTAAATACATACCACAGTCAATACTCATACCAGTTTATGTCCTCGGAAAGGTTTACTGTGTTGGCCGTAGGTAAGTTGGCATCGTTAGCTGTTTATTTTTTCAGTGGTGCATTATGAATATTTAATGCAATTATTTCAACTTTGTATTTCCTTTCAGAAAAATAAAAGAAGATAAAACATGGATCTCTGTTGCATAACTGACAGTTGGAAGCAGGAGAGACACCAGTGGTTAAAACTAGCAGATTTCCTGTTCTGACTGATTGGGAACTGTTAATACCTGTTGGAAGTCATTAAAACAGGTGGAGGTGCTTCATGCCCTCTGTACTGCAGTAGTCATTTCCCGTAGGGCACAAAGGGCCCCACCTTGCTAAAGGAAAATGCCAAATCCCATCTCTATTTGAGAGAAAAGTGATAATACACCTGGAAACAGAATTCTCTGTCAAGATTTTGGTTTGTGATGCAATCACATGAATTGAGCAACTGTATAGTGGTGAGGAAAGTAACGTGTGTGGTGTGTGTGTGCGTGTGTGTGTGGTGTGTGTGTGTGTATGTGTGTCTGTGTGGTGTGTGGTGTGTGTGTATGTGTGTGTGTGTGGTGTGTGTGTGTGGTGTGTGTGGTATATGTGTGTATGTGTGTGTGCTGTGGTGTATGTGTGTGTGTGTGTTGTGGTGTATGTGTGTGTGGTGTGTGTGTGTGTGCGTGTGGGTGGGGGGTGTGTGTGTGTGGGGGTGGGGTGTGTGTGTGTGTGTGTGTTGTGTGTGTGTTGGTTTGGTTGTGTGTGTGTGTGTGGTGTGTGTGTGTGTGTGATATGTGTGTGTGTGTGTGTGTTGTGGTGTATGTGTGTGTGTGTTGTGGTGTGTGTGTGTGTGTGTGTGTGTGTTGTGGTGTGTGTGTGGTGTGTGTGTGGTATATGTGTGTGTGTTGTGGTGTATGTGTGTGTGTATGTGTGTGTGTGTGGTGTGTGTGTGTGGTGTGTGTGGTATATGTGTGTATGTGTGTGTGCTGTGGTGTATGTGTGTGTGTGTGTGTATATGTGTGTGTGTGTGTGTGTGTGTGTGTGTGTGTGTGTGTGTGTGTGTGTGTGTGTGCATG
>OMKK01056014.1:0-14396 GCA_900302305.1 Polymixia japonica | reverse complement strand
ACTATATGCACTATAATAGACTATATGCATTACAATAGACTATATGCACTATAATAGACTATATGCACTATAATAGACTATATGCACTATAATAGACTATATGCATTACAATAGACTATATGCACTATAATAGACTATATGCACTATAATAGACTATATGCACTATAATAGACTATATGCATTACAATAGACTATATGCAGTATAACAGACTATATAATAGACTATATGCACTATAACAGACTATATAACAGACTATATGCAGTATAACAGACTATATAATAGACTATATGCACTATAATAGACTATATAACAGACTATATGCAGTATAACAGACTATATAACAGACTAGGTGTGAGGAAACCGTCCGTCTGGATCAACCGTCCAGTTTAAAGGGCGTGTTGACATAAAATGGCGCAGCCTGCTTGAGGTCATAGAAAAGGCCCGTAAAAGTTTCATTGAGGATTTTTTTCATCACAATATTTTCATAAATCGTTTTGATTTTCGTCAATCAAAACGATGTTGTAACATGATGAACAATAAACTGGATATTTCTTTTTTTAATATATTATTAAAGATATTTTTAAGGTTTTAAACAGCACAATCTATCGGAGTTTATGCAAGAAATCAAAAAGGTACGAGTAAAAATGATAAAAAGCATTTTAAATTCTTTAAAGTGTCAAATCAACAGTATTAGGTCAATTTATACCGATTTCATCCATCTTTTTATAGGCCAAACAGCAGATAACCTGCAGAGATGAACGGCCTGCAGACGTGCGTGTGTCAGGTGCGTCTCTTTAATTGATAATGAACAATGTGTCGCTCAACACATATTTAAAGATGATTATCTGGCAGCATCTCCAGGATAAATATCACGGGACAAGAGTATTAGGTAACAGCTCATCAGAAAGATGGGGAGGAAAATGATTTCTATTCTCAGTTGACACAGCGGTAATGAAATGATTAAAATGTACTTACGCCCTTTGGACCGGTTTTCTCCTCTTGCGTCCCGCATACATGGTGATTTCTTATAAAAACCTCAGCTGAATCCTTTCAAATGAGAGTCTTGGCGCACAGCTTCAGTTCATAAACCCCCAAGAATGTTCTGACACTAATCCTTCAGATGAGGAACGTAAACAAATCGGAATGTCTAGAAAAAAAAAAAAAAAATCATACACTAAATTGAATAAGTTAAAACGAACGGGACTAATTTTGCCTGGTTTTCATAAGATGCTGTTAGTTGAAAATATCAAGTCTGCAAACTGGAGATGATGCGCATCAAGTCAATCCACACTTTGATTTCACTAAAGATGTGAACAGCAATAGTTGCCAGGCTGTTCTGTCTTATCAAAAGAAAAACTTGTTAAGAGTAAACAACGAGACTTCATCATCGCCATCGAACAAATAATCTAAATGTGTGATGCCTTTGCGCTTTATCCTATGAGAGGCGCAGCCTGCAAGAAACACGCATCCATCACTGCTTTATTCAAAAATGCCGAATACTACAAAATACCCTGATCATAAAAAAACAAACCTCTATGGAGTCACTTTTCATAATCTACATCAACCATATACTCAAACATAGAGACTATTTCCAATTAGCGCGTCAGGTCCGGGCAGCGGGTGCGCGCATTCCACAGACGGGCACGCCGGGGTCCGACACGGATTTGAACGGGATCGCGCAAGGAGCTTAGGCTTTGGAGGTCTGCGCGGGCACGAGGAAATCTCCTGGAAACACAAGCGGGCACGTCAATGTTTCCGCGCTCCCGAGTGAGCTACTTCGTCCAATCAGCGTCCAGATGATAGAGTAGCGGTTTATGTTGAGCCTAAGTGGCCTTGCTGTATGTGGGTCAGAGGTTAGAGTTTTAAATAATGTAACCAGCTGAATTCATTTTAGACAGCAGGGCTGGCATTCAATGGACTCCATATTACTCGTTTACCTGTAGCCTAGTAGCCTTCATATATAACAATTATTTGTGCAACATTATAACCAAGCCTGTAGATGTTTGAGATGTTTGAGAGGCCTATAAGTACTGTACAAGTAGCAATGCTGGACACTTATTGGATGATGACTGAGATTATTATTGCACACACTCTACTACATGGTCAAAATTTAACTGAATGCCTATGAATAATTGCAGCAATTAACTTAGATCATTCTTATGGCATTACATACTGAGACTTTAGGGGGGGGGGGGTTCTATTGAAAACATAAGTTGATCATGTAGTTTATTATTTTATGATGAACTCATCTCCTCACTGCCTGCACGTTGCCAGCGTCTTGAAAAACGCTCAGTACTTTGCATAGACCGCTGACACACCTTCTTTTGAATAACATAAGCAAGTGTCTTGTCAGATTCAG
Organism: Polymixia japonica; assembly: GCA_900302305.1. NCBI lineage: Eukaryota > Metazoa > Chordata > Actinopteri > Polymixiiformes > Polymixiidae > Polymixia > Polymixia japonica. The sequence continues at coordinate 12,036 of OMKK01056014.1, read as the reverse complement.
TAACAATAGATGCACAGAGGCTCAATAATCTGACCGTGTTTTGACAATACACAAAGAGAAATATGCAGCCATGAAAATGCATACATGGAGTCATGTGACCGGATCAGGCCCCTTAGGGTGTCACCAACTGTACAGAGATAGAATCGCCCCTCACATATCTAGAAAAAAAAAAAATAGGCCAACATGCTGCTTGGTTTTAATTTAAATAGTCAGTGGTACCATACGCTTATAGTATTGACCCTAGACTTCTATATGCTGTATACTCCGATATGCTAGTTTATGGTTGTGGTATCCCAGTGCATGCCCACTTGCCCACATACACACCCACACACACACACACACAGAGCACGGCACTCATGTATGCTAAGCTATGCTAACACATGCCCAAACACAACAGCACAGCGTATGTAATCATTCCCTTTGACTTCGAGTTGGATGAGTGATTACCAGCCAGTTTGTTTGTGTGTATATTTGTTGTTTACCTACACACACTACAAAGCCAGAGCGACTGCAGAAATCCCTGGGCCCTCGCTTCCTGAACGTTAGGCGTAGCATTGGGGGTGGGGATAAGATAGGTTCTGTGTTTGTTTAGACACACTGGGTCCCGGAGGACAGACGTTACCGCAGCTGTGAATGTGTTTTTCATGCTCAAGAGCCCGACAGGACGAGAAAGAAAGAAAGAAAGCGGCAGTGTTTTTCGTGGGTTTTGCCAGCCGAGGTTGTCCTCTCGGCCCGGACGGGAGACGTGTGCTTTTTTGGCAGAGACGTCTATTCAAACTTGATGTCCAGTCTCAGCTACTCACTGCATCTTCAAAAATAACTCATTGCAGTGATGACTCTGTTGTTGCAGTTGACTTCAAGACAGACTAGTTTGCTGGTTTTGGACGTTGCAATTCCATTTCAACAACATGTATTAAGTGTTTATTTTCTACAAATGTGAGCTTGGAACAAAATGACTAAAAGAGTCAATTTGACGCCCTCAGGTTTTGAACATCGAAATGAACGTTTAAATGGAGCAGATAAAATATTTCAAAGCAATATAAAATCCACCGTTAAGCAAGCAAGAGCGTTTACTCAATCTTTAAACTGAGTAAAACATACACGCTAAGATATTTCAACCTTTGTGCCAGACTGACTTTTTGACTTCTTCAGCCGTTGGATTTATCTTAACGACGGCAGTCCGCAGCGCTCAAAGTTAAAAGGAATAAGCGAAAAAGAAAACAGAGAAATCCAATCTTACAATCAGCTGTATATAATATCATGTTTGCACGCGAGCTCTCGTCTGCCAACCCTTGAAATGTCTCTTGTCTCTTGCAGTGGCTTTTGGCTTGCTTTGGAAACAATTCAAGATGAAAAAAAAATTGAAACATGTCTGAGAGTTGTGGTTTTGCAAGTGATCATTTAAACTGTGGCTTGGGTCCCAATTCAGTTTCGGAAAAAGTGAAGTATGTTATTTCATAACGGGACTTAAAGAAAATATGAACTAATATCTTTAGCAAATGTCTCTCTTGCAAAAGCAGCATTCCAGATATCTCCACTTACGAGAGTATATTCAAATGTAGACTCCATAAATACCATATGCTTCATAATCCTGGTCATAAAGCACTTTGTATTTTCTAGAACAGCATAAAGTCTCGCTATCATGGGAAACCGGGCTTGAACTGATATACTGCAGCCATAAACTCCTACACTATCAGACAAGGCAAGAGGTTTCCCAAAAAGTAAAAGCGTTCTTAGGATATTGGACATCAATAACACTTAGAATAATGTTTGGGGCCTTAATAGCCTGCAGTATATCTTTCCATGTTTTAGAAAACCCCTTATCAGCATGGTAGTCTTAGCAGTATTACTACAAAACAATAGGAAATATACGCTGGTATCATGGCTAACTATCGGTCTAATGTTATTATGATTACATAGTGGTATAAAGTGCCAAGTCCAAGCCTTTAAAAGTAAAGTCCACAAGGAACATGATTGACTTTGCCGTCTTTCAACCTGTAAATCATTCAAACTCTCCCCTAATGGATGCAAATTTCAGAAGACCTTTGACTTGTAAATACAAATGAGAGCTGAGTCCATCCTAGGCATTAATTATGACATAACACAACCTGGTTAAACTGAACTGAGCCTACTTTTCCAGGCTCCCAGAGCCTGACACCTTATCTTGGCAAACGTCTTAGATGACTATTTCCTTTATGTGATACTAGCTTTACGTAAACATGACTCATACTTTTGAACTGGAATCATAAGCCGAAATGCTGCCTTGCTCATACTTGTTCTGTTTACATAAGCGTCGGTGGGGGAGGGGGACAGGAAAATGTCAGTCAACCTGTGAGCCCTCTTGTGGCCAAACTGTTTATTTTCCTACACCGCTGATGGGAAAACCAGGCGACCCTCCTCCCTCTCACCCATGCCGTCTAGAGTCACCAACAACTGTAAAACAACAAAAATGAAAAGCGTCATATTGTCTTTAGAAATAAAAAAACCCAAACATTAACAAAAGCTGAGGCTGAATGAATGTGTATTATGTCCATCAACAGTATGATAGTCTATCATTTCATATCTCACAATAGATTTTATCAATCAGTGCTGTGGTTCATTATAGATAACATCCACAATATAATACAAAGTAGGCAACATAAAATAAATCATTGCAAATATATTTAATATGAAAAAGAATTAAACAATTGGCAAAAGGGTGGTTATTTTCAACATAGAGTACATATGCTATACTATACTTGTATACTATACTAGGCTAAATACTATAAGTGAACTATAAAAAAAAAACTTTAGAGTTGTGGAAAAAAATATGTTTTACAAAGCACAGGAGACGGAAGCAGATAAAGGAACATAAAACTACAAACATAGCATGGTACCAATAATAAACATACGTCCCAGGTATTCCACGCTGCAATGGCTATGTATTACAAGGCACAGTCATGACAATATCAAATACAAGCTCAAAGGAAGTTCATTTTATGTGATTTGCTGCAGGACCAGCTCAGATCCTGCGACTGAAGGCGAAGGGGGCGGGGTTTCAACTGTCACCTGGCTCGTCTCCGTCACCATAATCCTGAACAATGAGCAAATAGGTCAAGGGAAAGGAGGCCATATTGATCGACCCGCCCGGCCCTCTCACAGAACCAACAAAGGGGAGTTGTGTCATCTCACTGATCCTCGTACGGAAAGACTTGCCAAACACGGACAATGTAGGGAAACCCGCAGGGTACTGGGACTGATTCCTTTACGGTAGTCGTCCGGTCGGACACCTATTATCTTTACAGTCTAACTTAAAGACTACATCAAGGCCACTGGTCTTATATTATATGTTGTCATGTAGTTTTGTGAGCCCACAGACTTACACTTTTCAGCTGTTTTACAAGCAAGAAAAGCATAAGTAAAGGTGTAGGGTTATAGGTTTGTATATGGCTCAGTGTGGGTATATAATACCAAATAACTATTTAGAAGATATGAAGGCATCTTGGGAAAACAAAGTTGAATACTTTTTCCATTAGGGATGCATGATATGTATACAGAGTATAAATCTTCAAGTATTGGCTGATCCAAGTACAGATCTGATCCATCACTTTTACTGAACAGATTTTTACTTTGACTTTAGAGTCAGTGGACTAAATGGGATTGAGATATAATCCATTGTTCTCCACTGGAGAGATCTATTATGCTTCCATGTGTGAAGGGTAGAAAACGGAGCAATTTTGCTTTGATTTCTGACACGTCCCAATTCACAGACAGTTCTTGGAAGTGCTTGGGAGGTTCTTACGTAATTTTGTACTGACCAGAGATCAGATTTCAGTTTAGTTATTTGTGCATCCCTAATTGCTATTCTGCATATAGTACAGCACCATGGTTAAAATGCAATGCAGTTTGGGTAGATAAACACATGCCTCGCATGGAAACACACTCTGTATATGTTTGATAATACAGTTATTTGAGCCAAAAGTTGTACTGAAACAAGTTGTCTGGTTCCCCAAACATATCTGTTGTTTTGGCTGTTCGGTGGATTTTAAGTGTCTTATTCGTGAACACGTGAACAATAGACATTATCATGTTATGGATATTGACAAATACAAACAATACAAATATAGATTTACAAATTATATTTATATAATGATAAAAATCTTACATAAGGGTTTCATTCCAGTATGCTATATATCCATTTTGAGGACAAAAATCGATGTTTTAAAAATATACAAAAGATTTAATTTGTAAAAATGACGACTGGGTCTTAAAATAGGTATTTATTTTAGTTATACTCTTAAGTGAGTTAACTTAAATTAATTTGTGCCAAGTTTTTTTTAAGTTTGTAAAAGTGGATATCTCATTTTGGAATGAAATTCTCAGATGTGATTATTTTGTTTAAAAAAAGATGATGTTCTTTTTTTCCTCTTTTTTTTTTTAATGCATTTTATGCATTTAAATATGGGAAATTAATGTCCCTGGCTGAAAAGTGGGGAAATTAATATTTCCTGATTGCCTCATCAAAGCATAGTCCTTAATAATTTGGAGAAACCTCACCAATCTCTATCTGGCTCAGGCTCCATCCTGATAAACGCACTTGTGGCTCTATACTTCATTATCACTCAAGACAGACTAGTTACTGCGTCTATACAGTACATATTGGACATAATAATTATACATGAGACAAAGCAATACAAAAAAATATGATGATAGTCACGTCAGGATGAGGATATAAGTCTGTGTATAAGCACTGATATGGGCTAATTATATGTTTTGTCCTTCTCTTGCCCGCCATTAATCCCCGTCAGGGAAAGGATTTGCTGCATCTTTAGAAGTTGGTTTGGGTCTGCTTTGAAAAGTATATATTTCCATCGACAAGAGGAGGCATGGAAAACAATCCATTGCTTTCAGCAGGGAGGCTCGGCATCTGTTAAAAACAAAAACGTGGGCGTCTGGTTAAATGACAAGGCTTTAAGCGCAGATGTGAACCTTGCGTATGAGGGTGAGGTGAATGGGGGTTTACCTGTGTCCGTTTGTTGCATTCCAGGTAGCGCTGCATGGCAAGGATGTCCTCCGGGGAGGACATGTTGGGCAGGACGGGGTGAGACGGGGGACTGATGCTGGCGTTCTCCTGGACGATGGCCGAGGTGCCCACCACCGGCTCGCTCCGACCCCACTGGAAATAGCAGGACCCTTGCGGGGGACTCTGATCCAGATGGGCGTCGTTTCCTCCCTGGCAGGAAGACACAGAAGGAGCGAGCCTGCCGCCGTCCGCGGCGCCGCCGTTGCTGAGAGGCAGCGAGTGTTTGTCGAACATGCAGCTTCTGGGAGGAGCCCGCTGCCCGTCCGCCAGTCCTCCTTGTTGAGCGTGGTTCAGTCCGTTGATACCCTGCGGCCAAAGGCCAGCAGGGGGGAGTCTTTGGCTCTCTGAGGGCTGGTTGTGACAGGCTGGCACCAGCTTGTGTCCATTCTGCATCATGCCAGCATGGGTCAGATTCTGAGGCTGGTTCTGCGGCCACTGCTGAACCCTGTGGTTATTGTGCGTTTGAAATGGGATGCTTCCTTGCAGGCAGGCGCTGGGAAAGGGATTGGGAACGCTTTGCGTGCCAGATTCATTTGGGGAGGAAAAGTCATTGCAAGGAATCAAGGACGGCAAAGTGTCCACTGCACTGGGCGCTACATTGTTTGGTTGCTGAACGGAACTCTGCAGCAGCTGTCCATTGGCTGTCATTGAAGGAGCTTGCATGCCATTATGAGGAAACTGCTGGAGGGATTGGTTAGGCTGTGTCTGGCCGGGAATACCCTGATGAAAGCCCATGTGACTGATGGGTGCCTGCCCACGGGGATCAAACGGGACCGGTCCACTATGACCCTTGGGAGCAGGGAGAGAGAGCCCTGGCAGGTCTAGTGACGGGGTGAAAATGTTGTTGAGCTGCAGCTGCTGGAGGGAGGGGGCGCTGCCATCAGTCTGAGGGATCAGCGGACCAAAATGGGAGAGTTTCTGGGTGCTGTTAAATATCTGACCAGCGTCTGCCAAGCCCTGACCCGTCACGCTCACTGGTCCATTGTTAGTACCGCGAGGCAGGGCACAGAGACCATTCAATGGAGAGTGAGTGTGGTCAGCACCGGGTCTCTGAAACAAATGTGGCTCACACAGTCCCGTGGCAGAGGGCCTGGACATGTGACTGAAGGGCTCTCCTTGATTATTGTTGACTGCTGCAAGGCAGCTGGCTTGGCTGGCATTTAGATTAGACTCGCCGCTCTCCTTGAACAAAACATTATCCATGTAGGCAAATATGTCATTAGTGAGGATGCTGTCCAGCTCAGACTTGGTGCCGTTGCCGCCGTCGTCGTCGTCCTGACTTAGTTTGTGGAGAGCGCTTTCCCATTCCATCAGCTCTGCGGTGTCCACATCCAGACCCTGCAGCGCCGCACACAAGTCCCCGTCCTGCGCCAGCTTTTCCAGGGTGTCGATCATAGCCTCCACCGACTGATCGTTCTCCTCCTTCACAAAAACGGGGCCGTTGGCGTTATCTCTTGACCCCATGGCTTGCCACGAGTTGCTGGGCACGTTGACCAGGGCCCGGCTATCCATGAACACGTGGTCCTCAGGAGCCTGGGGCTCCACCGTCTGGCTGTAGATGGCCTCATCCTGTTTTAGGAAGCAGCCCAGCAGAGATTTGGGCGCTACGTCTTTCTGCTCCTGGGTGCGGAAGGTGCTGGTGGACTGAACCTGCGTCACGTCCAGGGTGGGGCCCGTCTCGTAGAGCAGCGCCTCTCCCGTGGTGAAATTGAAGGGCAGCTGCAGCCTCCTCTGGCGCAGGTGCTCCTCGCCCTCGGCGTTGCTGAAATGAGCGAAAACGGAGGGCAAGTCAAACCGTCGCCCCCGTAACAACAGACCTGAGCTTTGTTTTCCTTTATGATGAGGTGATGAGATAACTAATGGATCGAACACTTACACTAAAGCTCTCTGGCGTGCGATGATAAAGTCAGGCCTTCCTCCTTTGAAGACCAGCTTGGCGTTGGACTGCACCCACACCCAGCCCCCCGACTTGGTCAGGAGCCGGAAGACCGTCAGACCACTCTCTCCTGTTTTTATCACTGTGATGTGGAAAAACAAATAACAAGACAAGAATAATCAGAGATTAGAGTTTTTGTTTTTGACCGTACACTGGTCACCGTGCAGGAAAAGCTTTCTGTCTAACAACAATTGCTAACAAGGCCCATTTTCAGGGAAATTGATGGAACGGACTTAAAAATGTCCAAGTAGCATGTTTGCGTCTGTGGTGGAACTAGAGGTCAAAGTGCCAACATACTGCGTATGTGACTTTCTGCACAGTACATCATATCAGCTGCATGGATGAACTGGTAGCCAGAGCCTCTCATACACAGCTCAATCTCTGAGTAGCCAAGAACAATCTTCCCCCTGGAGCAAGGACAAAAGATAGAAAGAAAGTTAGCATTGCTGGTATGAACTTCACTTAACAAACATGGACTTCTGGAGGAATATTACTGATGGATCTGATGGATTTGGAGGGTAAAAGCCTGCATTTGTCTAGAGAGCATGAAAGTATGAAATTGGTCAAAACTACCTGAAAATTCTAAAATGTGCCTAAAAATGAATGAATGTTATTAAAATGTGTACATTGCGAGAGTGTTCAAGAGGCTCCTATCCCGCTAGGAGTCACCAACAGATGGCGTTTTGAGATAAAGCATTTGGAACTTTCTTTTACAAGCACGGAAAGGATGTGAGCGTATACTTGTATAGCAGAAATTACCCTTCACAATAGTAATTTAGTTGTGATATTTTGACCACGTTTTGCATTATGGGCAATAAATCAATTTAATTTAAATATCAACAATTGCTTGTATGCCTAAGCAAAGAATTTGTCACAACGTATCACATGAACAGAATGAAATTCTGAAATTCCGTTGAACAGAATTTTATGGAAACAACAGCAGGAAAAATGCTGCGATAGGTTAGAATGTCTCGCTCCTTCTCCATTTTGTTTTTGTAAATATCTTAAATCACTAGATAAGACTTTTTTTGCGGTGATGTAAACAATCCCTCGTCTATGCGTTTCTTCACAGTCAATAGTATCACCTGTTGTCGATGCCCATAGGAGTGAAGTCCAGCTTGTGCTTGGTTTGAAAGATGACTGTTTTACTTCTGATCTCCAGAATGGACGGAGGCTGAACCGGCATGGCGATGCTGAACAGAGCCAGCTGTGGCTGAACGCGTGTCCCGTTGTCACACAGAATGCTTTGGCCGTGGAGGTACTTCAGTCTCCCTTGGAACTTCAGGGCCTGGTGAGAGAATGAGACGGTCCAGTCTCGATCTGTCGAACACCTCAAAGTTTCACCGCTCAACTTTGGCTTGGACTTTAACGTGCGTACGTACCAGAAAGCCCGAGGAGTTGTCAAGGAGACAGCGGAAGCGACACACGAAGCTCCTCTCCAGGAAGGAGGAGTTCTCCGGGGGCAGCTGGTCAGGGTCGTACTTCACTGTATCGCTGTTGCTCGGCAAGACTGAGAAAAGAGACAACAAGAAAGCTTACGCACCGGAGACATTTTACCAACACGCTAGGACTAATTCACATTAACAGCTAGCTAGCACTTACTTCAAAAAGGGACAACCTAATCATCTAATGGGACGTTGGGAAGCTCCCCCTCTCCTCCAGACTACTCACCATCTCCACCTTCTGCAGCAAAGGGTTTGGGGTTGAGGGCAAAGTGGAGCTGTTGTCTAAACAGGGTCCGGTCGTCTGTGTGGATGAGCTCAAACACACTTTGGTGGATCACATCCGACTGTAGAGACAGAGAGAGAGAGAGAGAGAGAGAGAGAGAGAGAGAGACAGGGGGAGACGGCAGGCCATCTTGGTCATACTTCCATCATCCATGGGTCATTCACATGAAAATAGGGAAGTTGAGAATGGACATTACTGCCACATTTGGTGGATAGGAAAGTGTGGCTTAACACCACAGGAAGGAGACATTAAAAAATGAAACGCAAAGAAATAAAATTCCACTTCGAGAGCATGTCTGTTGTTAAGGAAAGAAACCCTCAAGCCATAAGTCTTGAGTAGGACTGTTGACCAAAGCCTGGTTACTACTGTAGTCTACTGGTGGCTTGTTGCTAAGAAGTGAGCCTCACCACAGTATCTATGTGACTTGTGTTCAATAGCTCAGTGGATGAAACATCACTTTGCCACATACACATTTTTCAGATCATATGTTATTGTATATTAATATATTATTAATACTTAATAATATTCATTGCATGTTTGCAGCACAACAAAAAGCATAGGTTTGAATTGCAAACTAGGAACTAGCTAAAACGTTTAGCTAAAACTAGCTAAAACGTTTAGCTAAAACTAGCTAAAACGTTTGTGATTGATCTTTGTGAGTAGATAAGAGAGTGGTTTAGCCGTTAAGTTAGGGTTGTTAAACAATGCTGTGTGATCAGAGTTTTACTGGCTGACCAGTAAAGGAGACAGAGTCCAGTGAGATAAGAGCTGGACGACTCAACATCGGCACCACTCACAGAGGGCCAGCACAGAGGAAACCCCGAACGTCATTACACAGGGTCTTTGTAATAAGATGCAAGGGAGCCATAATGACCAAGTTCAAGTCAGCCATTTTGAGAGCTTTCATAGCAAAACGTACATCATTTTCTTGACTCTTTTATCTAATACCTGCACTGTGTGTCGCACGGGCTCCCGAGGAAACCCTTCACACATGCCAGGGACAACTTTAGGGCTAGACTTTAATTTAATTCGCCGGTTGGTTATGATTTTTCACCCTCAAAACAAAGATTCCCGTTTTGTAGGTCACTGGCTGTACAGTGTACATTACCACAACAGTGAAAGAAGATGAAAGCTTAACCCCAACATTGCCTCACACTTTTTTGTGGGCTCTGTGGACCAGCACAGATGCAATAGAGATAATGACAGAAAGCATAGTTAATGGAAACCACATGTGCCAGTGGACTGTATATTCATGGTAGACTATCCTCCTCTATGAATGAACGACGATGGAATCTCCCCTTGTCTATAGAGTAGAGAAGTTATGATTAAGATATTCCCTTGCTATAATTACTGAAAGAGAGGCTAGCACAACTGCAAATTTGCTACAAGACATTTCCTTCAACACCTGCCTATTTGGGTTAGGTAACAGGTGGGTGAGCCGCAGATTCGCTTCTTTGATGATAAATGAAATATTGGATTCATCCCAAGTTATGCATTGGGCTACGCTCTTCGCCGGTACTGGGGCCCAGTTTGCGCTGATGAAAAACAAATGTTCCCGTTGGCTTTTCTATTGACGGGGTTACTTCTCCAAGGAACTAAACCATCCAGAACATAAAATTCAACAAAGGCTGTTTCATCCACCTAATGCCTAAATTTACTGGCCTTTCTCTCCATAGTAATCCATTTCCTGAATTCAAATGCTCTCGTCAATCTACATGACAGAACATAATTTGTTTTTTTACGCTGCTGTGAGACATGGAGTTGGAGGAACAGCCACGACGGCTGCAGTCTATACAGAGCTGAACCTATGGGTTGATGAGGTCTATCCTAGATGAACTAGGGTACCAACGTCTTACCTGATGGAAGCCCAGGTAGTCTTGGATGGTAGGAGAAGCATAGAAAACCAGTCCCTCAGAAGTGATGACTATCACAAAGCCATTTAGTGCCTGAAGAGGGAACAGATGCACAGGATAAGAAGTCAGATGCAGATCCACACGGTAGGCACTTTTTTTTTTTTACAAATGTCAATAGTGGCACGAGATAAGACACACAGACCTAGCAGACATGCACACACACACACACACACACACATACACACACGCACACACACACACACAATAGACAGACACACATGGGCTATAAACAGACAAGACACACAAATCACATGCACGCGTGCAAGAACATGCACGTGAGCAACACGTGCACTCACAGGCGCACATATACACACACACACACACACACTCACATGCACCGAACGCACCGTACAGTCATGCACACACACACACACACACATCCATAAAATGTGCAAACAAATACATATGTAGTTAGCGTGTGTACAAATCTCACTATTAGCTCAACATCCAGCTGGGTTAGTGAAACTGTTGTATCTTGTAACTGCTTTCCATATTTCAGTATAAATCCTGCAGCCTGTTTACGACCCGACGCGCTGCCAACAACTGCTCCTTCTCACAGGCCCTTTGTGTTGGATGATGATCACAACCGGCTTGGCCGTGTGAGAGGAAACCCAAACATGCCAGTCATTGCTAAGTGTGAAAATGTACCTGACACATGAGCGTCGAGTAAACACGGTACAGGGGCGCTCGCTGAGCGTAGCTTTTGTTAGGTGTCACAAACCGTGGCCGGGCCTTGGCGAGAGGCAGCGAGTCGAACCGTTTCACCTGTCATAACTTCCTGCTAAACAGATAGGCCTGGATTAGCGCTAGCCGCTCAGATTAGAGCGCAAATAAACAACGTTTCATGTCTTCTTTTTTTTTTATCTACACGTCTGCCAGCCTCGAGCTACCAGACCGGCCGGGTCTGACCTGTTCTTCAAAGCACGGCGGCTATGACGGTCTCGGGTTAAAGACCCTCGTCTCTGGACCAGCTGGTCTGGGATTGAATCCCGTCAGAACCTTCTCTCACGTTCCCCGTTGTCATCTTTCCAACAATAATGGGAGAGGACTCTTAGGGACATATTACAGATATAATGTTAGTAGGATCCATTTAGTATGTATCACGCGACGGGCGAATAAGGTCAAGCCTCACACACACGCAAACAAACCGTCTGTGTGTGTGTGTGTGTGTGTGTGTGTGTGAGTCAATGGAAAGTCGCCTGACACGGGAAGAAACGGGTATATCACAATATCACAAAGACCCGTTCACAAGCAACGTTGGAGTCCCTCCTCGCTTGGCGTCTGGTACCTGAAGCAGCAGGTCTCCTTCGGTGAAGACCGTGGGGTCCGTCCTGTTCCCGTTCAGCCCGTTCCCAGCGGGAAACATCACACTGCTTTTCTTCAGGGACGCCGCTGAG
>OMKK01056013.1:0-16847 GCA_900302305.1 Polymixia japonica | reverse complement strand
GGAACCCCCCCCCCCCCCACCGTTTTCCAGCAGTCATAACTCATTTTTGTCGCACCTGTTTCCAGTCACGTCGTGTGGAAAATCTCACGTTCACTTGTAAATTTTGATTCTTATCACTTATTATTATTGATATGATTATTACTTATAGGGACGGCTGCTTTGACTCACAACTAGCCTCAACAGAATCATAGGAGCTCCATAAATTGTCATAAAGCTTCATAATGTTAAGTCGAGGCCTCCAGCGAGGCCTCTACAGGGAACGGACGCCTGAATAGCAGGTAGCTGAAAGTGAGACAAAAAGGATGACGGGAGACGGGACTGGTCTGCTGAATGGTCATTATAGGGGTCTTGTTTGTTAATTTCTTTTTGTTTTCTTTTTGAATGCCATGAAGCGCATGTCATAGCATAAGCTGGAAACTGATTCTAACCCTTTATATAGGCTGTATCATATTCTTGACCCTGATTTTGTTTGTAAGATAATTATTGTGATTGATTGTTACAATGGTGTTTCTGAATTAAATTTAAAAAAACAACAACCATAGTCATATATTTTAGGACTACAGCTACATCGCCACGTCTTTTAAAGGTGTTTGTACAGAAGCAACTGAAATGACAAAAACACAGCGTTACATTGTTATTATTATCCATTTAATTGTTCCCAAAAGTGAGTTTGCACACCACTTGTTATTTTAATGCAACCCCCCCCCTCTAGTATTGAACGGCCAACACCGGAATGATCAGTTAAAATCATTCTGCCATTGCCTCTCGATGCAGTTAACTACTACGACAGTACTATACTTACTCATACTACTCTGCCTATGTCTGCCTATATGTGCTGAATGTTTTCTATGCAATGTCGGTAGAACATTCCATGCCGTTCATGCCACCCGCTGCGTGTTGTGGCATCTTTTGTCATCTGAGGAATCGCCTCACAGATAACTAACAACAATGCTTTGTTAATTCCTCACGCATGTGGCTTTGTCAGACTTTGTGGCAGCAAACTCAAGCCACTGGATTCAGATCTGTCGCTCCGCCCGGGGGCTTATTGCTGTTTTGTAGTGTTCGTGGGTATAGCTCAACTCCGCCTATTCATTAACCCAAGGTATTGAACATGTATTTGTATTGGATGTTTGTTCTTCACACGCTACTAATCGCAGATTTACACACATTCAGTTCAACACATCTTATGTCTACAGCAGTGTCCGTGTAACGCTGGAACGTTTGTCATTTTGACCTCAGTTCACAAGTGTGGAATGTTATGGAAGCTTGTGTGTGTTCTGGCAAACTGGCTTTTCATGGGTTCACCACCTTTCAGTAAAACCTTTGTTCAATAAAGGCAATGTATTCTACTTTACAGTATACTACTTATGTTTGAAATAGATTGCTACTTCTCTACTACAAAACCTCTTTCTTCAGATACAGGGTCATAGTTGTCTTATCTCTTCAGAGCGTAATATATAAGATGAATCTACATGCATATTTTGAACCTGTTACCCTTAAAAGCATGTTGCTTTTCTCCTTTTACCATTTGTTCCTCTGTGTTTTCTTTGGGGATGGGGGTGCGGCAGGAATGTTTTTATTTTTTCTCTTTGGCAGTCTTTGTTCTGCTTTTGACTCTACTGGTATCTAGATGTGTTCACTAACACCAGAGCTCTGTTTGTTAGCTATGAATTTACTTCATATTTTGGAGCTTTGGGAAAGATGTTACGGGAAAAAAAAAAAAAAAAGAAAACAGAAAAAAACTATGTGGTCCCTGTACTGATGTCAAAGTGAAATTAATAAAAACATGTCAAAGGAAGTGCTTTGGTGGTCTGTGTGTCTCCATGTTCGCAGTGACCTTAAGGAGTTGACCTGTATGCCTGGGCTATGGTTGCACTGAGGATTAACATTTGCATCAAGATTAAATATCTTAATAAGACAAATTGACTTCACTTCTTAGATGGAGGGAAGGTTTTGTTTGCTGGAAAGAGGATTATAACAGTCTAATTTTAGACATGGCAATTAAGTATGTTGAAGATTTGACAACTTCCATACAGCAGGCATGTAATGCATAATAGACTCAACACTACATAGTCATAAATATAGAAATATTTAACTGGGCTTTGCTAAAGCGCTGTGGATGTTGACCGGCAGCGTGCATTTTAGTTCTCTATATCGAGGGCGACAGGATATTGTAGGGAAATCATCCTTCAGCCCTGAGGCCCGTGACTGCAAGCATCTGCTCTGCTAAGGTGCCCTTGAGCAAGACAAGGAATCTTTAACAGCTCCAGGGGCACTGCTCTATATCTGACCTTGTGTTCTGTTCTTGTCCCTGGGTGGGGACAAACAAAAAGAGAATTTCTCCTTCAACAGACTATCACAAAAAAATACCGAGATCTCGCATGTCCTCCCCTTTTGAAGCAATCAATCAGCCAGCCTGAGTTTGTGGATTATTTATTTGATGGATCATTGAGGAGAGAACATATATCTGAAGAAATGTTCTTAAAGTATAGATGAAAAGTGAGGTGAGCAGATAATTGACAAGATGAAAATCTAAACAAAAACAAACAAAAAAATAAACTGGGAACCATCAAAGCTTTCAAAACCTGTGTAATAGCTTCACAACGGAGTACCTCCCCAGGGGTCTTTTTTAATGTGCCCCCCGTACACACAGACAGTACAAACACATGCAAACACATCATACCTCATTCCAACAAACTATTTCAATCATTCATTTCGCTGTTATAATTAACTTCATTTTAAAATAATTAAGTGCCATGTCGAAAATCTTTTACATAGTGATCCAGGGGCACGTTTTTAGCCAAGAACTAGATAGAAAGGCTATACTACTTAACATTATCACCACATAATGTTGCAGAGAACCTTTAGGAAAAGGCAAAAAGGGGGGGGGTTTGGTTTGGGCAGTCGTTTTCTTCACCGTTACCACGTAACGCTTCTGTCAAAAGCTTCAGTTTGGACACATGTAAATGTTGGTCATTCTTCAGTTAATAGTCTCGGACTAGTCCGTCATTCATTCCCGTCTTTTGCATCATCTGTAGATCAAAGGTTCATGCTTCTACCCAATATCTTTTGAAACATTAAAAACAGCCTGTGTTACTAAAATAATTTTACTGAATACATGAGTAGTAATGGAAAATTGATAATCCCTGAGTTGTGCGTGTTCCTGGTAAGGAAGTGACATTTTATGGCAGACCAAGTTTTTTTTTTTTTTTTTTGTGTGTTTTTTTTTTTAAGTTGGCTGTAAGCAATTCTTGAACTTATTCTGTTGCATACAGTTTGTACAATGACTGAGATGGTGGCATAACTGGAGTAAATGGAGCCGGAGAAACAGTTACAATATGAAGAACAAATGCAAAAGTCCAATGAACGATGTCATTAAAGACAACTGATGTGACAATAGTTCATGATTACAGAGTTTCATGCAAAATGACATTGCGTAGCATTGCTGTTCAAAGAAGTAGAAAACGGGGCATAATTACAAACTTGCTTTGTACAAACCAGGACGCATAAAAGTGCTTGTATAAAAGAAAAATAATTAGAACTTTCCACATATTTACAATATTTTGTGCAGCTTTTAGCTAGGATGCATTATGGAACTTGGGAATGGATGCAGGCCAGTGTAGCAACAATTGTGTATTATACACTGACAACTGAGAGATAACATATCTCATTCATATGGTTGAAAATAAGGGGAAGACCATTTCCCCGTTGTAAACAAGAAACAACAGAACAAACAAAAATAACAGAGTAGACCAGGTTGAAATCAGTATCTGCACTGTGCCATTCATTGTCTTAAGCATTAGACTTCAAACACAGTCTCGTTCAATTAGCTATACAGAAGGAAAGCTGGGATTAAGTACATTTTTGGGACAAAAAGTGCTGCATTGTCTTCAGACACATTATCGTAAAACTAAGTCACATCGGCCTAATGTTAGCCGAAACCTCTTGTCCTAACTTCCTGAGAACGTAAGACTCTGGCCCTGTCCAGAAACTAACCCTGTATTTATTTTTCCTTGACCTTGAAAACAGAGTATAACCTTGACCGCCTTAGATTTACCCTTGACCTCAGCAAAGCTCTCGGGTCCAGATTTTGGGAAAGCAAAGTCACGGGGGTCGTTTCTACACGGGATCCACGGGAGGGAGCAGGAACAGGGAAGCCCTTCTAAGTGCCAAAGTGTCCCTGAGTCTGCCCCAGTGCCATGTGTCCATGGTCCTGTGAGGAGAAGCAGTCGTCGGAGTGGATGAAGTGCAGGGCGGTCTGGTTGTAGCTCAGCAGGGCCTGGTGCTTCTCCGCTGGGCCGTACTCCAGGGAGTGGGGGTGGACCTGCTGGATGTGCCTCTTGATGGTGCTGACCTTCAGAGTGGCCAGAGTGGCACCGCACACCATGCAGATCAGCCCGTGCCTCCGACAGTCGTAGTCCATCAAGTACTCCATCCGCCAGCGGACCTGGTAGTTTCGCCGCTGGTCCTTGCCAGGGTAGTGGCCGTGGCGAGAGGGCGTGGCAGTGAACATGCTGTCCCTCAGTTTGCCCTTCCCTCTGCTGACACCCTCTTCCTTCTTCACCATCTTGCTGGGCGTCCCGGGGCTTGGGGAGGTCTCGTCGTTCATTCTTTCTGTGGTATTTCTGATAACTTCACTTGGGTTGACTTCTGCAAATGTGGATAGGTGAGTAAGTGTCAGGCAGGCTGTTATAACAGTTTTATTTCACATATTTGTCAGTTTACCAGACCAAGAGTTATGCACAAATCATCCCTCCTTTTACATGCATCTGTTTCATATCTATCTATCACTAAACATATTGCCAACCTCTGACAGACGCCCTTGGCAGTATCTAACAGTAGCTTCACCTTACCTTCTTTAATTTGTGTGTCTTCTGTGTGGTAATCTTTGGTCCAGGCTGCAGCCATAGCTTCCCTCTCTTGCCTGCTCAGGGTCGTCGTCTCGGGGTGACATTCCTGGATGTGGCGACGGAAGCTGCTGACCTTGGTTTCCAACAGGGCCTGAGAGCACACCATGCAGAAGGTGCCGCGGCCCTGAGGTCCGTAAGCTACCAGGTAGTCGAGGCGCAGCCGCCATGGGTCGCCCCCACGCAGGCGCCTCTTCCTGGGTTGGCGGAGAGGCTGGGGTCCCTGGTCCGGAGATCCAATGCCACCATCCTCACCAATGAGACCAGTATCCTGAGTTAAAGCACCGTCACCCTCTGGGTACAGGTCACTGTTGGCCTGCAGGGCCTCCGGGTCCTGAGGAAAGAGGCTCACCTCAGCATCTTTGGTGTTGGACTCTGATTTAATGAATTTGTCCGCTTCTTCTGATATAGGGCAGAGAGTGAGGGAGGAATAAAAAGCAAAATTAAAACAAACATCTAAAATAACTGAAACAAACACCGTCTTCTGAGACATTCTGTAGTGAAGGTAAGACCTGGGCCAAAGACATTCAATCACCCATTTTATAGAAAACGGTAGATAAATAACCAATTTATTGAAAATCAAACCAGAGTATGATAAGAATCATAAACGGCCCCTCATCATTCATAAGAAAAAAATAGCTTGTAGATTTATTTTACAGCCAACCAACACCTTTATCCCTCATCCCTAAAATGCAGTCTTGAAGATCTAAACGGATTAACATTAGGTCAAACCAAGCAATATGACTACAATTCAAACTGGCCCTCTGATTGGCTGGTTTGAATTGTAGTCATATTGCATACACCACGCTAATCCAATCTAATCTAACATACTATAGCCTTTATGGTTTATACTTATTTTCACAGCTGGGTTTATTCATGTTATTAACTTCCAAAGGTTGAGGAGAAATCATGTTTTGTTTCTTATATATTAACAGGCATACAGAAAGAACAGCAGTAGACATACATCTCTAATAACTCCTGTCACAGACAGCATTTTTCTCACCGTGAGTCTGGGCCCACGCCTGCAGAATGCAGTGTTTCTCCTCTGAGTTGTAAACAAGAGAGTTTGGGTGGGTGTCCAGCACATGGCTCTTGATGTGATCCAGGTGAAGCGAGGGCAGCTGTCCCCCGCACACCATGCACAGCAGGCGGCCCGCCTCCGCCTCGTACTCCATCAGGAACTCCTGGCGGAACCAGGCGTGCAGCGAGTCGTTCAGGTAGCGCTCCAGAGTCCGGGTGGACGGCCCGGGGGGCTCCTCCTCCTCCTCCTCCTCCGCGTGGGGCTGGGGGGCTTCTCCCACCACGGAGGGTGGAGACAGACTGGGAGGTTGTGACGGGGGCTGGGGTGCTACAGGCTCTAGGTGTTCTGTTGAGGATCGCAAAGGGTGGATTATTTTAACGTATGACATGTAAAATACTCATCAAAAGAAATTTTAAAGGGAAAAAAAACCCTCTTTGTTATTCTGCTTCTTAAAGGGATACACAGACATTTTGCCAAGTTGATTGATACCATTTTCATATCTGTATGTCCAGTAAAAAGTTGGGTTCAGAGCAAATGCTAACGTATTAGCATCATGACTGGAGTTGGGCTTATGGTGTCAGATCAGTCTCAATATTAATGAATGCACAGAGAAGCATTATTTACAAATATTTCTTGTTTTAAATAAATGTAGTAGAAATCCATATATATATCTATATATTTAAAAGTATTTGCAATTTTCATCAAAAACATATTTGGATGTTGTTACATTTATAAACAAAGACGTAGACGAATAAAGTCTCACTGAGTCTGATTTAATCTTGAACCTGCATTTACAAACTGCTTGTCATTTGTGAACTTCACTGCATTTCTGTGTGGGTGTTTTGAGACAAATGCATTGTTTTCCAACAGTGAATTATCTGTAGCCAATCAGATGTCTCCTTCCTTTTCAGCCAATCACATGAGCGTAGATTTGAGAGTGTGATTTAATGTGGTCACATACATCTGCACAGTCTGCAATTCTGAATTAGAATGTATAGAGAGCGAACGTCGAATAGCTGCCCGGAGGTCAGAGGTCAACCTCAACATGGCGTCTGGTAGTGTAAGTGATAACTCTCTTGTCGTGCATGTTTAAATGTTTGAGTTATGAATGCTTGCTACATTAGTGATGTGGCATTTTCTCTGAGTCTTAAGTCTCACGTGTTTTCCTTTTCGTCATTTCGTGCAGATTCATTTCTTACCTACATCAAGTTTCTACAACGTGTCTCAATGGGCTTTCCCTCCCACAGCTGATCGGTTCCTGTTTTCAAAAACACGCATCATGGTTTTTCGGGGCTCAAACAATAGCTCCGAAGGATTGTATTGGAGCCTGACATTGAGATATGCCGCGCTGGTAAGTTTTTCAATACTGAACCGATCAGTGAAATAATGTCCTGTATTTGTCACGATCATACCAGACTATTGATAAATAGGGGTTAACTTAAAAAAATAGCGAACCCATCCTTTAAACATCCACATTCTAAGATATTATGAAGCAAACCCCAAATATCCCCACTTTCTTAGCACTTTTCTTTATAGTTAGTTACAGTATAGTGCACTTTTGAAGGAGATGTCCAACTAATTATTGCACATAAGTCAACTGATAAATTTATAAAATTTAGTAAGTTGGGGACTGTGCAATACCAAGTGTTTGGGGCCCAGAATGTAAGCATTAACCACTTTCACCTAACATATAATCTAACGTGGAGCAATGATGCTGAAGTTCACTAGAGGAACTTGGTGTGACCAGTTCTATTATTTCTCAGTAATGCGAGACTCCCTTAGCTCTTTTTTTAAGCTTACATTATGTCTGTTATTAAAAGGGGGCATTATTTATTGCAGCTATGGGTACAAATTATTTTGTTATAATTATGATTTATTGTAATTCCTGTAATATTCCTAGTTTAAATTAAACAATATATATTATTGTTCTGTGATGTCAAGCGCAAAAATAATGAAGATAAAGTGCTCATTTCTTATTTATCAAGAAAGAATTATTGGTAAAATTAAAAAGGGCGTCTACAACCAAAACTGCTACTGTGAATTATGACAGTTGCAATTATATTGCACCATATTATATTATCTGTATCATATATCATTATTGTAATCACACTGTTATAGAGGCTACCTCAACAATAACATCCAGACAAAATCCTTCCCTCCACAATCTCCTACACATGATCTTTGGAACATTACATCATCCTCTCTAAGATCATACACTGCCCTCTTATTGAAATACCATCATATCATGATGCAAGCTCATACTGCCACCAAGTGTGAGATCCTGAAAATTCTTGCCAATCAAAAATTAATTCCCAGGGAGGCCTACCCACCAGTGGATTGTTGGGCGGAGTCCAGCAGGTCGTCTTCTCCCTGAGGTGAGGGCCCTTGCCCCGTGGTGGTGCAGTATGGTCTCTGGCCCCCCTCAAGGCTCAGGTGGCTCTCCCAGCCTGAGCGGATCACCTCCTTATCGGCCGCACTCCACAGCAGGGAGTCTGGGTGCTTCTGTCTGATGTGCCTCTTGATGGTGCTGAGCTTGAGGGTGGCCAAGGAGCTGCCGCACACCATGCAAATCATCCCATGGCGCCGTGGGTCAAAGTCCATCAAGTACTCGCTGCGCCAGTACTCGTGATAGTAGCGGCGGTGGTCACGGCCTGGTATGCGGCTGAGGCCTGGCCGTGAGGCCCGCTGGACCCTGGGTTTACGGCCAGAGGGCCCAGGGATGGGGGAGAGGAGTAGAGGCTGGTCAGGACCCTCAGTGATACTCCAGTAGCTGGTTCCTGGAGAGCTGATGGGCGTGACCATGCCGCCCTCAGATTCATCCTCGATGTGGCCATTGGCAATACCATCCTCCTCTGGGGGACAGGAGAGAAAACAGAGGTCATTTGGAAATACAAAGGTCTCTTGAGTGCAAGTGAACATACTCAGGGCACATGTAAACATCTAATACGGCCAAAGGCAGACAGAGAATACTGTAACTACACTGCAATAACACCAAAACAGTCTGTTTATGAATCATTCAACATTGTTGTAAACAACAAAACAATTCTGTGGGAACTATATCTAACAAAGACAGGCTAAGACATGTAACCATTTTGTGAGACTATTTCCGCACAGCTTCTCCGGGCATCATCTAGGGGGCGGCGACTCCCACCGCTGGTTTCCGCTGGGTGGCGACTGTGCATCACAGCAAGCCTGCCCAGCACGTTATTTAGCCTTTGTTTATAGGAGCCACTGAGACAAGGGGCCATGCTGCTGCACGGCATTGTCCATGACACGGATTAACTGTGGTGACAATGGCTGGCGGAAGACCAGC
Source organism: Polymixia japonica (assembly GCA_900302305.1). Taxonomy (NCBI): domain Eukaryota; kingdom Metazoa; phylum Chordata; class Actinopteri; order Polymixiiformes; family Polymixiidae; genus Polymixia; species Polymixia japonica. Next base: position 7,606 of record OMKK01056013.1, on the reverse strand, counting down.
GGGGTTTTGACACACACAGACTCGTGGTGCAGGAACATAACATTTCTTTTTACCTCCTGAACAGTGTCCCAAGTCACTCTCTTCTTCTTGCGTCGCTTCCTCCTCTCCGCTTATTATTAATGAGACCAGATCTGTCTGCTCAGCACACTGGAGGTCCACAGGCTCGCTTTCCCCCGTCTCTTTCTCTTCCATTACTGGGTAATGTTTTAGTTGGTTTTTTTTTTTTTTTGGGATTGTGTCCCCCCCTTTCCACAATCGCCTTTTACGCAGCAGCGACGCGGGGCAATGTTACATTTACATGCAAGACGGTCTGTAACGTCCCCCCCCCCCGGACCCCCGACGCGTTTTTTAGGTTCCTGAGCTGTATTTATTATAATGTTACCCCTCGTCCCCCCGACGCGCTCCGCTCCGGAGCCCAAGTTAACTTTTCATATATATCGACACCGTGTTTCTAGTCGGTTCCCTTCTGTCCGTCTTCAGGTTCCACCGGGCGGGGAGCCGTTCTTGTTTGTGAAGAAACGCTTTAGCGGCCTCCAGTATGTATTTTAAGGTTCTGCTTGTCTTCAGGGTGGGGAGCCGTACTAGGGGCCCCTGGGGCTCCTTAAGGGGCTCCTGGGTAAATTTAAAGAGACAGTAGCGGCTTTCACGCATTGACACGCTCACCCGGGGGCCAGATGGAGTAGCGCTAATATCATTAATACCTATATCCTCACAAGCAGTTCAAAATAAAGCATCGCAAAAAAAAAGTGTCTTTTTTTTTTTTAGCATTATAACTGATTAAAACACACAAATCGTGACACTTTCCTCGCGTAAATGCAATTCTACATAAAAACCCAGTCATCTTAACTCAAATTATGAAATAGCCTATAAATCAATGGACCTTTGTCCAACTGTTCCAAGTTGGAGAGACAAAAACAATACTATCCACGACTTAATTGGCAATACATTATAACACGTATAAGATACATTTACCTATGTATTTTAGAATGGTTCATGTCATTTCCTCTTTTGACCAATTGTTGAATTTATCTCCTGTAGCCAAAAATCAGGTTTTTACACATGACAATTTTTTAGTTAATCACCCGTCCATGTGACGTTGCGACTCATATCCTGTCTATCGCTTAACCTGTCTTATCTATTTCTGCGTACAAAAAAAAATAAAAATACAATATTTATTTTGTAAGATAATTTACCACGGATAGACACAATTATATGTCCCTCGGTGATAGGCGAGTGCTTTAAAAGCCTTGTAGATGCACTATACATACAAGCATCAAGGTCCCACATCCTGGTACTTTTCAGCGTTGTCAAGGCAGCTACACAGAGAAAAAGGCTGGCTGGCGGAAAGTAGCTGCAGTGTCCTGGCAGAATATCTGTCCAAACGTTTCACAAACTGTCCCGGAAAGTTAGGTGTAACTAAAAAGGTAAACGCATATGCATGTTTTTTTTCCACACGTTTTCAATCAACCTGCTTTGTCACAGTTCGCCTTCTCGTACGGGTTTTTCCTGCTCATTTAATAGACAGGGGGGAGCAGACAGTCCGTGTGGACAAGAGAAGGAGGAAGATCTTGTCCATTGTGCGCCTGGAAGAGACAGCGCTTTATAGGCACGATTTACGCGCAAATGTGTCAGAATTTCCTGTTTAGTTGCGTGGATGTTTTATTTGCGCCGTAGCGTGTTTTATTATCCTGCGTGTTTTTTTTTATTACATGGAAATAGAATAAAGAATGAAAATGGCTCTCGACAGATATAATTTGTGATAGAAAGGGACAGGTTTAAAGGGACAGTGCCTTTCTGCTTCCTTCCTGGTTGTACTTCACGCTGCCAGATCCACATTTTGGATACATGATGTTGTGTTTTTGTAGCAAAGACGATCTGGCAAGGGAATGTATATAGCTTAGTGTAAACGTATGATGTTATATACATAGAAATCCCTCCATTATGTAAAAGCATTGTAATGTAGCCTGTGTGCTTTTATTTCCTTTCTGCATTGTGTTTTGAAATGCACACATTCTGAATTTACAACTGGTTTTACATCACTCAATTATTGAGTTAGATGTGAAATAGGATTTTGATATTGACCTAACATTTTATCCTACAAGTTATAATGGTCTTTTATGAATGTATGGTAATATTAATTTAGTTAAGTTGCATATGTAACAGTATTGAACATACAAATACAAATTAGCAACTTGGATAAAAAGAATGACAGTTGACTTAATTTAAACTGCTTCATGTTGCTTATGTTACATATTTTACAGGAACTAGTCCTACAAGTGGTATTTATTTACTACAGTAGTATGTCAAAACTGTAAATGAATGTTGCTTATGTTGTTTATTCACATGTTGTTCATTCTCCCACCCTCAGGACTCCTATATACTCATGTGATGTCTAAGATATTTGGCAGTTGGCGTTCAGAGCAAAAACACCTGCTGCAACGTCGCATAGGGATGGCAGTGTTAGCTTACGGCATGTAAGTTAATGGCACCTATGCTTGAAGCAAGGATTCTGGACTGAAGAGAGCGGAGAGATGAACTGACTTAAAAAGGACGAAGGAAGAGCTGGCCAGTATTGTTGGTTTGGAACTGGGGGGGGCTGACCAAGCATCCAATAGCATGCCAAACATGAAAGGTAAAGGAGCGAGCGGTGGTTCAACAGCCCAGCGGTACCGGCCTGCCTCCGAGTATGATGATGCTACCCTTGCCCAAAAGAGAGAATACTGGCGAACCAAGAAACGAGAGCAGAGGGCCCGGCTGTCGGAGAGGAGAGCAACACCAAAACGAGACGGCAGAGGGGAAGAAAAACATAAAGATGCCTCTGCAGCGATGAATTCCAGTTTAGCGAGCTCCAACGCCGTCTCCTCTGCCCCGCTGCAGAATAGTAAGTCATATAAAACAGCCAATGTGTCTCATGCGTCACTATGTGGAAATGGAGTAGGCAAGATCTCAGTTGAAGCCAGTCAAAGCCAAAAGGAGAGGTGGTTTCAGACAATAAAACTAAACAAAGTCTTGCCTCAATTCCCAGCATCAAGTTCCATCTCAGCCAAAACTGCTGTGGTCAAAAACGCTGCAGTGAAATGCCTATCAACAGGGAGCGCTGTGAGCAGGTCGGTGACCTCACCCAAACCCAGTGGAACTCTGTTCAAAAACAGCTCCTCAGTGCCTCCGATCAGAGTGACGATGCGGCCCTCAGGCTCTGCACCTAGCCAGCCACAGGGCAGGATGACCATTACCAATGGCAGCTCCTCTAAAGCAACACCTCAACCATGTTTGTCTATGCAGGGTACATCGGTACCTAAAGCACAACGTAAGGCACAAGTTGCAGTACGCATTCAACCCAAACCATTAACCACAAATGTTATTACGGGCAAGATGCCTGTGTATTCAGCGTCCGCCCCTGTTCCTTTCAAAGTAGAGGGCAGAGCAGCAAACACAACACCTCAAGCTGGAAAAAAGAGTGCCTTCGTTGACAGGCAGAGGGCTAAAGGTATTAATAACACACAGGCTAACCCAGAGTCTGAGGAGGAAAGAGCAGCCAAGCGCAGAGAGCAATGGCGGATCAAGAAGCGAGAGCAGAGAGCAAAGCAGGCAGCTAAACTGGCTAAAACCAGAGAAAGGACACAGAGCACAGAACTGACACTGCAAAGGCAAATGCTGCAAAGGACGGGACAGCCAAGTGGGGTTCTCAAGCATCTTCCGTCTCCGTCATCTTTGAGAGGCGCATGGCAGAGACAGTGTGCTACCAGGGCCAAGACCTCATTTACATCTGCAGGACGGTTGCTAAAGAATGCCCGGGTCATAGTAGCGTCATCTTTTATGCCTCAACACACCAGCATAGCTGTCAAAAAGGAGATTGATAATTTACAATCGGATGCAGTCAAGTTAACTACAGTTAACCCTAACTGGAACCAGCAGGCAGTCCAGATAAAAACAGAAGGTCCACGGGTGGATAATACAACCAAGACGACTGATGTTATGATTGAGAAAAAGCCAGGAGAACCAAGCAGAAAGTTTCCCACCTACATACATTTCTCTAACGCTAGTCGAGGTATTATCCGATGTAAGACACCTAGACAGAGGTTCATTGAAACCCAAAGGAGTTTTCTGAGTCAGAGGAATATGAGAGGGAAATTCCCATCTCACGCTGCCGTCTTCAATAGCAGAAATGCCCCCAAAATCTACCCTAACGAGACCCCTGAGCAGACGGCGGCCAGGAGGCGAGAATACTGGCGCATCAAAAAGCGCGAACAGCGAGCGAAGCTGTCAGTAGAGGTGAAGAATAAGCTGAAGGAGAAGGACTCTCTAATGAGAAGGGTCAAACGTTACCAGAAAATTCTAGAGGAGATGAGGAGGGCCAGAGCAGAGGCCTGCAGTGCACTGACCCAACCGACCGGAAGCACCCATACCCACGCCTCGGAGACCATCGGAGGGTTCATCAAAGAAGATGGGACGGTGACCATTAACATTCCCACAGACCCCGCCAAAGCAGCAAACAAAATTAAGGAGGAAGTTCATCTACTCTCTAACAATACCGTCGTTGCGCACCCTCAAAATCAACCTCATACTAAAGCTAGAAGTAATGCCACAAAAGGTGTGGTGTTAGGAGACCCCATTAGGGCAAACCGGCCTCCCCCTCCACTCCGCCCAGCTCAGGTAAAAGTCTCCTTGCCACATACTGGCCAGTCAAGCAAACCTCCCAGGTTACTGTCGATCAGACCAAGGACCCAACTTGAAAGGACCGTTACTAATTCACACACATTAGTTGTTCAGAACTCATCCCAAATCACGCTCACTCATCCTCAAACTCTTCAGTGTGCTCTCGCTGGAGCGTCAACCGCAGGTTCAAGCATCGGCGGTTGCGTCATGAAAATGGCCGTCTCGAGTCCCGCGACGTCAATAGCGGCGCCGTGTCTGGATCCGGAGTTGAGTGAGGAGGAGAGGATGGCAAAGAAGAGAGAGTATTGGAGAGTTAAGAAACGAGAGCAGAGAGCAGCTCGTGCTGCGAGACTAAAGCAGGGTTTCTTGCTAGCTAGGGGCAATGCAGCCTTACAGAGAAGGAAGATCCAAAAGCTAGCATCTTCTCAAAAAGTAGTAGCAGCTAATCTTACGCCAGGAAGAAATATTACTAACCATGCAGTGAATATCCAACCTCTTCCCAACAGTAGAGTGCCTATTACACCAAAGGCAAATGAGATTAAAGAAGACAGAGAATCAACACCAGCAGTTGACCTAAATTCTCAACCAGAACAAGCCATCTGTCCAGATATCAAACCCCCACCCTCTCCACCACCCCTTCCAGGGCCTCAGCCGGAGTCCGACCCAGCTCTGAGCGCAGAGAGCCAAGCTACCACTCTCTTAGCTGTGGCTTCCATGAAAAAACTCCTGGAGGAATCGCTCAGCACAGTGACCGAATGTCAAAGCGAGCACGCCGGCGTCCAAACGGAGCATCTCTCCTGCAAGACCGAAGCGGAGGGCGGCGTATCGGAAGAGGCGCCGGAGCAGGAGACGAACTCAAATATGCCCGTGGTCTCCCTTGGAGGCGAAGACAAGGTGCCCATAGATGCCGACCTCACGTTAGAGATTAAAAGCTGGCAGGCGGATGTGGAGGCTAGCAAAACCCTCGACCCTCTGCCCTCTCCCACCGAGGACCTCCTGCGTCCCCCCTCCGAACGGTCGCCGTCCCCCACGCCGTCGTTCTCGTGCGCCTCCGCGGAAGCCTTAGACGGCCCGGTCTACTCTCCCCTGCGTCGAGCCCAGAGGCTGCGCACCAGAAAAGCGGGCCACCAACACTGCTGCTCTCCAGAGCCACCAAAGCTGCATCACCTACCTTTGGATGAACAGCATCCATCACAACAACAACAACAACATCAACAACAACCGATACCACAACCACAACACTGTGAACAACGGTGTCCGCCGTCGGCGCAACAGTGCGAAAAGAATAGCTCGGCTCCAACGCAGCAGCAGCATCCTACTCCTGTGGCGGAGCAGGGCAGCATGAACAGCCTGCAGAAGAAGAGGGAGTACTGGAAGCTGATGAAGAGACAACAGAGGGCCAGGTCAAAGGCCAGGCAGAAGGAGGGCTTAAGACACGGAGAATCCGGCAGGCGGCTGTCCCCGAAAAACATCCAGGTGAGCGAATGTGTTTCAGAGTTTCTTTCTAAATATCTACACAAAAGAGTCAAGAGTCACAAAGGTCAATCACCAGTCGGCTTCTAATCTCGTATTGCTCTGCCGTAGGCATGGATCTCCCTAGCATCACCAGACATACACACAATGTACAAGGTATAGTTTTTGCGTCTTGGTTAGGTAGCCAGCACGCTTGTTGGCTACGGACTACACTCAGCTGTTAATATAAGCTTTGTTTTTAGGCAGGGTCAACGTCCAGTCCAACTGAATCATTACACCACAAAACCTTCTCTGGCATTTGACACTTATACGCTTATATATTTATATACATATATATATATATATATATATATATTTGACACCTCTATAAAAAAAATAGAGGGGAGGTCGACTTAGAGGGACCCAGAAAGCTTGAGAGAAACAATAAGGTGTTTTGAAAAGACGCGTTGGTTCTGTTTTGGAATACTGACATATAGCTCATCTGTTTCTTCTTGCATTGTCCTCTTTCAGGCTCCAAATCTTGTTATAATCAACCATGTCAAGTCGGCTCAGGGCGCGAGTCCACCAACAAAACCAGCCCTGCAACCCAAGCCTTCCACTGCTACTCTTACCACAGTTCATAGCATCCCAACACTCCTGGTTGTCAGCCCCACGTCGTCTAACGTCGGACAGTCGCCTGATACACTCCAGGTCAAACCGCCCATCAGCAGCGCCGCCTGTTCGCCCGTCGGGGAGCAGAACGAGATGCCCGTTGAACCCGACGGAGGCGATGCCGCCGTCCCGCCGTCGGGTAGCAGGAACGACGGCAGGCTGCGGCTGGTTGAAAATCCACAGGGAGCGATGAAACATTCAACCGCTCAGCCCAGAGTTAGAAAGTGGACGCTTCAAGAGCAAGAAAGCGCGGACGAGGACGCGGCGCCGGCTCTCCCTACCCTCACGCCCCCAGACAACCCACTTTCAAGCATCAACCTGCTGCCCATCGAACCCTTCGGTCAAACTCCCAGTTGCACGGCAACCCTCAGTCCCATAAAGATCTCTCGCGCTCGGCCTCAGAGCCCCCAAAATGTCCAACTGACTCCTACGAAGCTGGTACCCATCAGCACCATGGCTCCCCCAAAGCGCGTCCCAGGGGAGTCCGAGGAGGAGTTTCTGAGGAGGAAGAGGGAGTACTGGAGGGTAAAAAAGAAGGAGCAGAGAGCCAGGAAGGCTATTAGGGACAGAGAACTGACCCAGAGGAGAGCCTCCAACAACTGGAGACCCATACTGCCTGCCCAGGGCCAGGGCCAGGAGACACAGGTATGGGGGTTCATTGATATCGGAAAAGGAAAAACTAAGGCTTTAGGAATTTGAGGCTTCTTTGGATTATTATGTTGATGTTGAATTTTATAGATTGTATACCATCTATCATACAGCTATGAACAACTGAACATAATGTTTTTTTGTTTGTTACAACCTCTGTCTCTTCCATGGCTCTCGC
>OMKK01056012.1:0-14965 GCA_900302305.1 Polymixia japonica | reverse complement strand
AATCGCAAAAAAACAAACGAAACAAAAAAAAACGTCGGAAGCTGAAGTTTTTATATCTCTACGTTGAATGTCCCTCTCCGTTGTACGTGTACGACGCTACACAATGTAGACGGGTAGACGAGGAATTCGTTTACTGTCCTTTATTGCGCGGGAATTGATTCTCGTCCACGTGATGCGTTTCCAAAATCAGAACCCCAGGGATTTTTATCTCTGACCTGACGTATTGTATTACTATTCATCAAGCCTGAGGTTTTACACTACATTTTCCATTCAAACGGGACTCTCTAACACTCTCTATACTACGTTCTACTTTTTTCTGTTCTACATCGATGCCCCGCTAAGACTGAGACGCTGTAGGAGATGAAAGACTTGATCAGAGAGCAGAACTTGACCAGACAGCGGAAATCACAAAATCGCGGTGCCTCATTTCCACGTCTTCGCCTCCATCGCCATCGCTTCCAACCTTCTCAAACGAGGGCTCGGGACGGACGTACGAGACGATAGGAAACGACAACAAAGTGCAACAACGAACACAACGAAGCCTTTGCTATCCATTTTCTCCCACCAGCAATGTCTCTCAAGGCACAGGCAATACTTAACACCACGATAAAAACGAAACTACCTACAGTAGCTTACCTATTAAGTCAAAGTTCGGACTCGGCTCTAGGGGCACGTTAACCCTCGTGGTCATCTCCACGCATCCCCGCTCTTTACATCCTTCTCAGACTGCAGCTATTTATCCCGACATGTCTGACATGTGTGGTTACAACTTAACTACTAGGAATCCAATGAACTGCCAATGTATTGTAATTTATTAATGTCCATAACTGTTCATAACTACTGTTCATGTATCTCAACATTCTTGCTCTCTCGGTAAAGCATGCACCGTCTTCCGGTTAAAATGCTCCTTAGACCTTTGTTTTGGGGAAATCTCCCGTATACGGAGTAGAGGAGGGTTGGGCCCTAGGGTTACGGAAATCTTTTCAAAGTGCAGGTACAACACTAGTTACCTCCCATTTATAACAAAAAAAAAAGGATACAATCCGTTAAAATGAAGCACCCCGTGGATTAAATCACTGAATCATCCAATTCATTACGTACCATAGTTAATATATTGGTGACGGATGCAAATTCTACCCCTCAACCACTGTCTGGTTACAGGTAACCATTTTCAAAATGCAGGATAGTTATGTTATCTAACAAAAACATTCTAGGATCTACAAACAAAACCCAAGCAGAAAGTCGCTAAACAAAATAGTTAACCAAACAAAACAGTTCACCACATACTAGGGCTATCTAATGTCTGGAACGAATTGCGTTAACCTGGCAACATCGTAAAGAGTTCTGGCATTAACCTGTAATTCTTATGAAATAGTCTTGACCTGAATGACAAGTGGTTACATATCCAACAGACATTCCATGGAAAATGTAGGAATGATCTTTGGGGAAAGTCCTTTAAGAATATTGTACTTGTTTGGTACCACTACAGTATTACTTTAACAGTGTGAATGTGTCATGTTATTACGAAAACATGCTTTGTCATTTCTCTTGCAACTGGCTGGAATTGTTGCTCTCTTTTGCATTGCTTGTTATCTGAGTACAGTATGTAATTAATGCGGTTTGAACTTCACCGAAGACGACCTCGTAACAAAATGTGGGAGCCGCCATTGTGGCCTCTGACCTTTTAATCTCCATTTGACTTTTACTAAGATTCCTGTTGGGGAAAGATTCCTTGATTTGATAAAGGTCAATCTTAAAAACAAATCTTTTAAAAATGTAACTGGTATTGAAATAAGAAGGATAACCATGACATTTTGCAAGTTGTTACCTCATTTCTCATATCAGAGAATAATCTCAGGTCTTGAGGAGACTTATGACTCATCAAAGGAAAGCAACTGCCATAAATGTTTATTTAATTCTCAAAATTATGCATAATTGTTTTTATTTTGCCTTCTTAATTGACTTAGTGTATGCTCATATGTTTACATAAACTTTCACCTCAGTTGTTTCCTGTAACACATCTTCATTCCCTAATGTGAAATATTGGGATGTACAGTATATTTTAAAGTATTTAAAAGAGCATTTTCAGTCAGCAATTATTAATAGAAATATTAGATTAGAGAAATATGGGTTTATTAATTGCTAGATCATAAATGTTACTAGAATCAACCCCCAACACATTCAACCTGGAAGTCTGCTGAACCAGACATTTAGCTTGATGTCAGGTTTGCTAGCTGACAAGCGCAACAGTAAGCTTAGCTACTGGTGGATTACACTGTTTAATGAAAGGTATTTGAAAATGATATTGCTCTCTATCAGGTACTGCAACTGCACTGATTGCCTCTGTGTCCCGTGGACATGATCTCATACTCATGTACTGAATGTTTGTCCCACACTAGAATAGAAGGTATTGTTTACAGTAAATCAATGTCTTAGAAGATTAGTGTATCACCTGGCTGTTGATACCTTTGTTGATTGTTTACAGGACTTATGTTGTAAAGATTGTAATTCAATAATTTCAGCACATGATTATTCTCTGGATAATTTAAAATGAAAGCATGTCTTTTTAAGATTGTCTTGCATTATTTAAATTTATTTTTTAAATGCATTTCTTTTTAGAAGTTTTTTTTTTCCCCCCAAACTGCGACTGTAGCTTAGTTGGTTAAAATATTGTTGTCAGTGATGACTGTACTATATGTTGCACTTTGGATTTAAGTATTAAATCACAATAAGAAAATAAGTGTGTACAAAAGTAATATATGATTTGGATATATATCATTGTTAAACTATCATATTATTTTGCCATTTTTAAAGTGGCAATCTCAAAGATCTCTGAAGATTTTCATTTAAATAAATGTCTGTTAAGTCACTATCTATCGCCAATGTAGGTAACACAATGGTGATTGAGCCTATGACCCACTGATGAAATTTGCAGTATTATGAATATTAACAACCAGGTGTCTGTGGCCGTGCATTCAAACTACAAGAGGTGGTTTGTGATTAGTGACTGCAGTTACCGCTTTTCGCCATAGGTGCCGCCAAAGAGAACAAAACAGAGATCGTCAAGATTGCCACTTCAAAGACTGGACAATGGCATATAGTGCTCTCTGTGTTATTATAAATCAAAACATCTATCTGTGTAAGGAATCGACTCATAATTTAGTGCAGAGGGGAGTTCGGTGGTTAAAATATAAGGACACATTATTAACTATATCAAAATATAAATACCATTCAACCCTGAATAATACAACGCACATTTGACTGAATTCAGCTCTACAAGTACAGGAAATATCGACTTCAAAGGGCCTCACTTCCTTTGAATAAAAGGCTGCAAGATGTCTAAAGGCAGCGGAAAGATGATGGTGGAGTTCTTCTCCGCTGCGATGGTGTTGAGGGTTTGCAAGTAGCGTAGCTGAAGAGCAGAGGGAGACTCAGCAATCACCAGGGAGGCTTCTTTCAGCGCTCTAGAGGCGTTCATCTCTCCCTCAGCAGCGATAACCTACAGACAGACGCTGGTCATTTCTACTGGCATCCAGAGACAACTAGCAATGTTGCAGCCTCAGCCTCGCATACAGTATTTTTAATGGCTATATCTATAATATCGCGATAAGTCCTTTGTAGGCTTTGGATGTAACTTTGCCCGCCTCACCTTAGCCCTGGCCTCCCGGGTGGCCTCTGCCTCTGCCGCCATGGCTCTCTGCAGATCCTTAGGCAGTTTCACGTCTTTGATTTCCACACGTTCCACTTTAATTCCCCAGGGATCGGTGGCGTCATCCAGGGATTCCTGCAGGCATTGTTGAAATGGTAAAAACACAGTCACGCGTTCTCATCCAGGAACCTTTTCATGGTAAACGGCAAAATGCAGCAAAAAACAGCAAAGTAATTTAGTCTCACAATCATTATTAACAATTTTTTTTTTTTTAAACCCACAAAAAACAAGCTGGAATAAGATCATCCCCACTTGTTTCCAATGTAGTTTCACTTTTTGGGAATTTTCTAGAAAGTGTCATTTTGAAAAAAGGTAATATAAGGCAGATCAGTCCGTTAGTATCAAGAAAAATGACACTTGATTAAAAACAACATTGAAACAAGTTGACTTTAAAAAAGTTAAATGACCTCAAACCATTGGCAGATTTCAATTAAACATGAAATAAAAATATAAGACATGTTAAAACCGATAGCCTATTTTTTGCAGGGTCTCATTCAATTTTTTCCCCCAAATTTCCGTAGCTCCTAAAAATCCTGTCCTGTAGGAACACATTAACCTAGCAACACAGTACATACAGCCTTGTTCCCACCTGCATGCTATGTGATATACCCTCTCTGTCAGACAGCAGCTCTGCTAGGTTCTTGGTGCCGAGCACGTTCCTGAGGGTGGTCTGTGCCAGCAGGCGCGTCGACGAGTGGGCATTGGACACGTTGGCCACCGCTGAGATGGGGCAGTGTATCCGAAAGTACACCACACCATCGACAGACACCGTCACTGAGTCCTTGGTTAGAATCTGCAGAAGAAGAGTGCCTGTGTTATTATAATGCTTTCAATTAACTGATTACCCAGGTAGAGGTTGATACAAGCTCTATTATCATCAGCATAGTAACCATAAACAACAACCTAGTGATACTGGAGTCTTTGGCTGACAAAGTAGTCGTATTTGAGCTGCATCGTAAAGCGAGAAATGGAGGGAAAACTCTACCTCTTGTGGAGGGATGTCAAAGGATATCGTTCTCAAATCCACTTTTACAAAGGTATCGGTGCAGGGCATGACAAAGAAAAGCCCTGCAAATGAGATGAGAGGGACCCTGTATTCACTGTACATAGCTATCTTCAGAAATCCAATAAGACAATTCTGTAGAATTGCTTCCAAAATACAATAGAATCCAATCAGAATTTATCCTATTTTGGAACTCCTTCAGCATCCAATTAAGAATTCCAATAGATTTGTTAGTGTCTGAAAAGATTCAAACATAAGTCCTATAGGGTCAAATAATTTTCAAATAGGATTGTAAAAGATTTAGTTTGAAAGACTATTGATTTCAATTGGATTGTATGTTGGAACCAATCCTATATGTTTACAATGGTTTCCTAGCATTATTTGACTAGGACGCCAGCTGCTGGAGAGACGTTCCTCACTATATAATACTGTAAGCAAATGCTTTCAAACACACACACCTGGTCCTTTGGGTTTCCTGTCTGAGATCCGACCGAGCCTGAAAATGACGGCTCGCTCGTATTCCTTCACTATCTGGAAGCAAAAAGTAATGGAACAAAATTAAGTTCATTATTGCTAATATTTAATACTGCCCATATACTCCTTTTACGGTACCTTGCGAGACAACTGGATTCGCGAGATCACGAGTTCACGCGAGAATCTCAGTCAGTCAGGTTAATACTTCTTACCTTAAGACACATGAATATTGAGACAGGGAACGTTACTGCTACTAAGAAGAGGGATATGATGAACAACAGCCAAACGCAACATCCCTGCTTCGCTGTGCTTTGATCTGTAGAGGAAGTAGACAAGATTTAATCACCTTCTTCTGAAGTACAATAGTTTTAATTATTTTCAGTAGCTTTCCCCTGCTCTGATAAATTAAACTGTTCTGTTCTCACAACTGAATTGTAAAAGTGATGATTTGGCACCTTTCTAAATCTGACATAAAGCAATAATCCCAGGCCATAGTGGCTGTAGGGATGTAAATGATTATTGGATCTGAAGTTACCCATGATGCAACTAATCCCTATAGAAAGTAACATTATTTGCATGACTCTTAAACTACTGAACTCTGGGTTCTACCCTCAAAACACTGACGTGTGAAAATAACAACCAACACAGACTACAACATATTACAGCCTTAAGTAAGTTGTTAAAATTCACTTTGTATTGTTTTACAATAGCCAAAGTTTAACAGTGACTGTTTAACAAAAGATAAAGTAAAGCAAACTAACAAAACAACATTCACATACCTTCTATGTTGTCTGGGCTGCTGATTTGAATTTTTCCCTGCGTAACCATCTCTGTGGTGCTGGTCGTCGTGGAGATCATCAGCGGGTGACTTGCAGGTGTGAGGCAGCGATGGGCTTATTTACCTGTCTATTCTGTCTCCCACCAGGGAGTGGCCTATCCCTTCACCCCGTGGTCTGTTGCTGTCCATTAAGTGTCAACATGAGGGTTGAAGGCGGTGTGACTCTGGGATTCACCTAGCGGGTGGGAACAGGTAACACAAATCCTAACTTCTCTCTCTTGTGCTGGAGATCTTTACGTTGAGGTGTTGTGTTTTTCCATAAGCATGTTTATATCTGAGGAGTTAGCCACCCAATGAGTGCAGTTTATGAATAAACAATAGATGGTATCTTGACACCAGTTTGAGGAAACATGAGAGCTGCTGCAGACACATGATGATGATGATCGTATGTCTCACCCTCCCTGTTCCTTGGACTTTGCTGTTTGCTGGTTTGACATATGAAATGGTATAATAACACACTAATGTTGTGGCTGACCACCAGCTGATTTTATAGCTGAAATCATGTACAGGTAATGTCGTCAAACAAAGAAAACTTAACTAATTAGAGTCACAATAATATTATTGCCCTAATACTATTATTAGTTCTTGTAGTAGTAGTGTTGTGAGGTTTTACAGTATATACAAATTACGTAACCCACACAATAATTAATAATTTAAGTTGGTGTGAACCAGTGAGTCATATTAGCTGTCCTGTGAGCAGGGTATTACCATGAAGCCGAGCAGGGTGACAGGTATTCATCAGTCTTAAAGGTTATAAACATCCATCACCAGAAAGTTTCAATATCATCTATTTCTTCAGTCAATTTGCAGAAGTTCTGAGTTGTTGGACGTGGACCAGTCTTTCACTTTTGGGATGGCTATTCTGTCCACATACATAATCTAAAGCAAGGTTCCTTTAATAAATGGTCATATCATCTTTGGTCACACGAGAAGCAAAACCCAGCAAATGCCAAAAAGCTTAAAGGTGCTGTAGGCAAGTTTGGAGAAATTTGTGAAGAACGAGCAAGAATTTTAAAGTATAAAACAAAAAATCCACACCTCCCTCCAAAGCTCCATCCTTCAAAGCTCCTCCCTGGTGAGAATGATTGACAGGCACGTAGGGACGCCTCCCTGCAGAAAGCTGTCCTGATTGGTTGGTGAGAATCAGGTGTGGTGAAATTTTTGAGCGTCTGAATATAAGGCTGGGGCAGAATTTCACCAAATAAGAAATTGTTGTAAAAGCAATTTACCTACAGCAGCTTGAATGGTGTGCACGTGATTCTGGGTTCAGTCGCTCAGTTTTGAATAATTTATATGAAAACAGAATTTTCAAATTTCAAAACAAGAAAAAAAATTTTTTTTTGTAAAAGTATTCAGTCACTTGTTTCTTTTGGGCCAACATCTCAGGAACCAACCATTACTGAAGCCTGTATTTCAGGATTTACTTGACGTTTTCAAACTGTTTTTGAATCGAACATATACTCAGTTATTCATGTACATCATCATTATTATTGGTGCAGAAAACTAGCTACCAGAGAAAGACAAGTTCAACTGGTTTTTCATGCGCTGCTCGAAACTTCTTTTGCATTATCCTTGCAATTTGACTGGCAAATACTTTTGTGAATGTTCACTGAGAGAGGCATGCTACTGTACGACGTTCAGTACGCCTGTGTGCTCTATCGCGTGGTAACATATACACAGGTGCGACTAAGCGACTACTGTATTGCACTTGCATTGAAGGATCTTTATTTCAAACTACTGTAGCCAGCACAGTACAGAAGATGGTTGCATGTGCACAGTTGTTTCACAAAGTATTCTTACACAGCCACACTTTGCTGGCATAATTTATGAGGCAAAATCAAGAAAAAACATTTTTAAAAACATACAGAAGAAAAATCTTGGTCCTGTAGCTTCTGAAAATGCGTCCTCTAAAAATACAGATAATGGTGGCCAAGGCGGTGATTCATCATAATACTGGTTATGTGAGGAAAGAAACTCCACATCAGCCATTGAACCTTTCCATCATCATATTGCGGCTTAACTCGTAAGCTAGGAACAGTGCTCCGTTGGCAGGGAATGTACGAATCATGGTCGGAGTTAGTCCTGAGTACAGAGGCATAACACCTTTGGGACAAAGAACAGAGGGAAGTAATCACACTTAAGATAAGGTATGACAAGAGAGGAGAGGAGAGGAGAGGAGAGGAGAGGAGAGGAGAGGAGAGAATATAATGTAATCTATCGTAATCTATGACAATCTCTCCATTCTGGCATTGAATTACAACAGACACACTGCTTGCTTGAGAGCTGTAATCTACTACTACAGAAGAGGATGAATGTATGTATTATAATTAAATTACATTATAACTATATTTATCAGTGCAATGTCATTGCACAAACCTTATAGCAGCAACAACTAGTAGACCGGTGATGGTGGATAAATTCTTTAAACCATGTTGGATTATGTGTCTTTGCGGGTTGTTTTTGATGTTAAGAATAGAATGGGAGAGACTGACGTCTACTCTGTCTGTGTGCGTGTTGAAGTCACCATTGCTTTCTACTGGTGTAAACCGATGTTGGTACGGATCCAAACCTAAATTATACCAGCAGTGTCCTTTCAGCCATACTTCTATGGTCATGTGACCTAGCTTGTAATCGTAGTGGAGCTCTCATAATCTTCACTGATATGGACCCAAGTCATTGAACTGTCAGCTATTGTGCATGTAAAGAACATTATGGAAACACCCATAGAGAGTGTGTTTTAGAAGTTAAGAAACCTAAGCATTTTCTCTCCACTTCACTGGCAAAATGAATCTTGGGAGTTGAAGGAATTTCATCAGAACTTGATGCAACTGAAAAAGCCCCGACTGAAAATCTAACTGAATAGAGTAGAAATCTATAAGGGAACCTAAAAAAGTAATTTTCTGGGTGTATTTCTCCGTTAAGATCCATCTCCAGTCTTACCCTCATTGCGTATGATGCCCATGAAGGTCTTGACGAAGCCCTCTTGCCTGCCAACTAAGGAATGCACCTGGATCCTGGACTTGACACAGTCTATGGGGTAGACCACCAGCCATAGACAGGCTCCCCCAAACCCACCACTGAACATGAGCGGTAGGGTCCCTGTAAAGAAAACAAAATTAAGTCTTTTATTTCCAGGTTCGATCTTATTGTTCACCAAGCAATACTGCGATAGTATCACAAACTGTAACACGGTGTTACATTCTGACCGGTATTTGACAGAATCCGTACCATACCTATGTCTTCCTTGTCTGTGCCCATGTACTTGGCAAACGTAGAACGGCTGACTTCATAGGCCCCGAAAAAGCAGAAGTAACCCGGTACCTCCCTCACAATGCTGGTCGTCAGGCCCTGGTAGAAACCCAAGGGACCGTTGTTCTGTAACACCGTCCTCACCACTGTCCACACTGTGCTGAGGAAACACAACACCATCACAACCTACATCAGCTAAAACTGCTTGTGTCCATTCCGCGCTGAGGTTCCCCTTCAGCGTCTCTTCTTGATCACACTGACCTCCTCTGTCCTCTTGCTATCTTTCCCGATGCCTCCATCTCGTGCATGGCCTGCAGGCGACATTTCACCAGCTCGGTGGGGCATAACGCCAGCGAGGAAAAGATGGAGGCCAGGGAGCCCGCGCAAGCCTTCTGAATATCGCTGGTAGAGCAACAAGTGACAGAACAGAAGGAACAGAGAAAAGAAACATTCGGGGTCAGACACTATAAAGTGACATGTATTGCGCATGCGTCTATCTTCAAGGTAAAAGGGAATAGCGCTGAACTTCAGCCTTCATGTTACTTGGATTTGGACACTTGATCGGCGACTTGACAGCTCAGCTGTTCTGATGTAATCGATATAGGAACTCCCACCCATGTGATATTGCTTATATACACTCTGCCTAAAGAAACCGTGATGGGCCGTTTCTACACTTACCTTCTCTTGGGTTTTTCAGCCAGCCTCACGTGTTTATCTACTCCCAATGTTCATTTAAGCAACGCACGGAATTCTTTCTGAAATCTCGCCATCGACACTGGAATTTCATGTGTTAGTCTGTAACTTGCCATAGCCATTGAGCATTTGAACCCAATTCCCAAAGTTCAGCTTGCAATCACATTGTCTGTGCCTACATCGCTCTCTTTTTTTAAAAAGTATTCTTTCCTCGGACTAATGCAATTGTTTCTTTTTTGGAATAGTTGCAGGTTCAGTTTCAGTTTACCTACTTCCAACTTGTTTAAGCTATGCCCAACTGATTCTTTTCCTGAAATGTCGCCACCGACATTAGAATTTCACTCAGTATAACAGGGAACACAGAGTAATTCATCAGACAGGACTGGGTTGAATGTGATTGTAAGTATGATCAATAAAAAAAAAAAGGATTTTTAAAAATGAAAAAGTTATGGATTACATCTTTAACCAATATATTTCGACATGCATTTTGATATTTGTTGAAATTAGTTGACACTGATATATCAACAAAAACATTTTTTTTTTTAAATAAAAAGTTAATTCTACGTGCAAACAAACGTCAATGTCATACCTGAGAGAGGCACCTCTGTCCATCCTAGATACGTAGCGGATCACATCTTGGCAGCAGCCGTAGCTTAAGAAGAGCACAGCGTTCTCGGATATGTTGGCCACCAGGGCTGGGGTCGTGCCCTGGTAGAAACCACGCAGCCCCACCTGTCTGTAGGTCGACACAAAGCAGTGGACGAAGCCCCGGTACATGAATGGAAAAGTCTGCATTTTCACCTTGGCGGTGTCAAGCGGCTGACCGCTCAATACACACGCTGTACCGCCTTGGATCAGAAGATATAGGGTGGCCCATGAAAGAGAAGAAATTCACACTGACTTGATGGAGTTTTGATGGAATATTTTAGGCATATTCTTTCACAATTTCCAACAAGACTGCACGACAATGTGACGATTACCCATTGCTCCGGCTGAGAAATCGATGATTGCTTGAATAATGGGATGTGGAGCCATTATGTTTCAACACATGCGGCGAACCTGATAATGTTAATACAAAATATAGGCTATTAAACAACATTCACATATTTTCACAGTAATCACTTCCTGTGGCGCATTTTGGAAACGGTGAAGCCAGGAATTTTTCAAGTTAAGCTTCTAAAACTACACAATAGGGTGATGTAACATCCGTGTTGGCAACAGGTCTTTTTCCCACTAGAAACACAATGTTAATGTTAAACTGTGCACTGTACTACACAGGTAAGTAGCAATGCGGAAACATGTTATGTATGATGTGCCTTTCGATTAACCTACATGCAGTCGAACGGATGTTAAAGACACCTAACAAGGACATATTGCCACGTTCTCCTTTAGCAACTTTGACGTTACCAGTTAAGTAATTTAAGAATTTCAACACAGAAATACGTTCTTGCTGTTGATGTGTCGTGAGAGAAAGCTATAACTTACTGTCCCATCCAAACATGTCCAGCAATACATTCACTGGCTGTTGTTTTCTAGGCTAATTGTTGGATTATTTACCTACTTCCTTTTTCTTGGCAGTGTCCTTTGGCTCCTCTAGATAGGCTAAGTCGTTCTTACCGTGCGTAAAAGTAGTGCGTATTTACGCACACCAATGTGCACGGGGTTTGGCTAGACACCATGGGTTTCTTCCCTACGTTTCAGGTGAGATGGTTTGATCCGATTTTAGTTGATGTTTTAATGTAAATAATAAAGCACAACAGAGTAATATATATTTTTTATTTTTTTATTTACATATTTTCAGTAAAGCGTGAATATTCTGAATGTTGAAGAACTACTGGCAGAAAAATCGAAACGTAGGTTGTTACATAAGATGTATTTTAGCAGTGTAGAGCAGTACCTTAAAATGGCCAGAAGATGTCAGCACACTCCACATTTACCTATATAAACCAACACACTCTGGCAAGTGTGGATGGATCTCGATGTAGCACTATTCTGCTTTAATTACGTTTTATCGAGATGATATTGTTCTTTTCGTTCTCTTTTTAGGAGCCTCGGTTTTTTTCCTCACAATTTCCTCATTGTTATTTAAGTAGAATTTTACACAGCTATTGCATTAAATAGCTATACTTATTAACATTAAAAGTAGAATATGGAATAATGTGTTATCTAAGACTGATTACCAAAAATTATAACCTGTGCCAAACTGTTAGGGTCTATACTTATTGGCCTAAAGATATACAAATACCCCCTTATAACACAACACAATAGTAAATCACTTCCTTTCAATCAACGGTACTCTGGGCCACTCAGTAGACCTACAGTGTACAGCTCAAGTAGAACATATTACGTTACTTAAATTTAGTCCAAGATTACAGATCTGCTCAAATCTGACTTTACTGCTGCTCAAATCAATTCGACAACCTAAGTTATTACTGTGGCACATCGTTTCAGATTTTTTTCTCAGATAAGATGTTTACTAGGTTAAAGAATGAAAACAGGGAGCCTTTTTTTCACTCTTTTCGTGGCTGTCATTGGCGCTTTTTGCGTGTCACTCAAATGTGGGTGGTATCAGCTGACAAATGATAGTTCCAGTAAGTCCTCTCATGGTGTACACACACACACACACATACACACACACAGTCAACAGGCAGCAAGGGAACGCACTACTGAGAGCGGGCGGAATATTACCACGACTGGATTGAAAAACTAGCAGGTCAACAAATTTTGTAGCAGACAACTTTTATGAAAGGTCTAGTTAGAAACAATCATTTTGTCATTGCTGACTTGAGATTATAGTCCAGTGGCTTGGAATGTGACTTTCAATGTAGACTTGTGTGTGGCGGAGTATTTTTCCTGAGCAGATTCTTTTTTTTTTGCGTTCGCTTTACTACACACATAGTATCTATTCGCGAAGTCGCAACTTCAAGTGACGAATTCTTATATGACATTGTAACATTTGCCTCCGTTACTCCTCGCAATGGCGGAAGCAGCCCAGCCGCACTTAGTGGAAATCGACCCGGATTTCGAGCCCCTATCGCGGCCCCGGTCGTGCACTTGGCCCCTGCCTCGACCGGAGTTCATCAACCCCGGCGACTCCAACACGTCCTCGCCGGTCCCGTCTGTGAAACAGGAGCCCGCCGGCAACGCCGAATTCGTCAACAACCTCAGTTTGTTAGAGGAGACCGAGGACTTCTCCGAGCAGAAGCCCGTCATCTTCTGCGGTGATTTCCAATGCCAGGAGAACTGCGTCCATCAGCAGCCCCAACAACAACAACAACATCAGCAGCAGCAGCAGCAGCAGCAGCAGCGGCACCCGAGTCCTCAACTCCCGCATCAGCAACAGGTGCCCCTGCTGTCCTCCCCGGTCGGGTCGACGTCCTCGGTGGCGGCGGCGGCGGCTGCAGCCGCTCAGAGGAAGAGCAGCTCCTCTCGTCGCAACGCGTGGGGGAATATGTCTTACGCAGACCTCATAACTAAAGCTATAGAAAGTTCTCCGGAGAACCGGCTCACCTTGTCGCAGATCTATGACTGGATGGTGAAGAGCGTCCCTTATTTTAAAGACAAGGGAGACAGCAATAGCTCTGCCGGATGGAAGGTAAAAATTATTATTATTTTTTTTTTTATCAGTATTTTTATTTTTTTGAGTTTAACTGGTGGCCCTCATTGTGAGTGGCCCTTAACGCGTTTTATGTCTAACGAACCGTTCATTTTAGGGAGTTAATTGGTCGTGATCTTGCATAGTTGCTTCACCCCTAAAAATAGACCCACAATAGATTGCCAAATAGTTTCTATAAACAACAAATTATCAATGGGCCCACATCTTTCGCCTAAGCCGCATTTCCACTTTGACAAAGGACCATGCCTGGTGAGTTAGTGACTGTAAATGGTTTATTGTATGTGTGCTCCATTCACATGGTCTTGTGAAATCGTGTCTCTTCATTGTCATCCATCCAGTCCATGGTAATTCAGTAAACAGGCCAATTGCTGCCATGACCTTAGAAAATCATCTGAGTTCGCTCAGATGTAAGTCTGCTGACTCAACAGGGATTTTCTTCTTCAGTGTTATTGCTTCTCTCAGTATGTTACTCATAAAGCTGTTTGCCATTGATAATTTGGACTGCCATATTCGTCCCGCTAATATATTATGTAAATTCTGTTTTAAAATAATGTATAAAGAGTAGGCCTAGATAACTCTTTTACATATTTGACTGTCAGCCTTGATTAGAATGGTGTTAGGAAAACCAGATAGATACCAGAGGCATTAATGTGTCATGGAAACTGTCCAAAACGTTACACAAGATAGGACTTAAAATTTCTGATGTGGTGTGACAGGCCCTCCCACTGAACACTATTGAAGGGCGTAAACCTCACTTTTGAGACGCATAGTTTCAATCATGTCTGACAAAATCTTAATGACAGTCTACTCCACTTTGCTGTGGCAAATCCCATTGACATTAGTCACAAGGCGGGAGATGTTACGGCAGCCTCCCGTTGCACGATGTTTAAATTCATGTTAAAGCAGTTGTTGGAGACTCTTTATGAAGAGGCAGTCAGGTCTAGCCTCCCCTGAGAGAGCAAGGTCCCCTATTTGAGCATCATGTGCTGCGATGACACAGTCATGCTGCTTGAAACGCAAATTAGTAAGTTTTTTTTAGGTATATTAATTGCATATACATGGATTTGTTTTTGATTTTCAAACAAGGTGGGACGTGGTCTGTTTTAAAAAAATTTTACCTTCACGCAGGGGAAGTTGACTGAGCACCATTGGTCCTTTTCAGCAACTGACTGCTTCACGTTCACGCTAATATTTACAAACAGCACAGAACACAACAAAGCTGTTAAGCTGTCACATATAATACTGTCAGTCAACCACTGTGAGAGTGGAAAATCCCTTCAATCAAGTGAAAAAAACAAAGCTACCAAAGCAAGTGGGTCAGATATGGTGCCAAGGCGGTTTTATTGTTCAATTCAGCTTTTAGGCCTTTAAAAGAAAATACCT
>OMKK01056011.1:0-15860 GCA_900302305.1 Polymixia japonica | reverse complement strand
AGCCAACAGGTAGGGGGGGTGTCTGGGTACCCTGGGTTCAGTCGGGTTCAGTCAGGGATCTGTCAGGGGTTCAGTTGTGTTCAGTCGTGTTCAGTCAGGGGTTCAGTCATGGATCAGTTGGGTTCAGTCAGGGGTTCAGTCGGGTTCAGTCTGAGATGTTGAGAAATGTTTTAGTATCTCAATGTGTCATGTGACAGTCAGCTAGCAGCTATCTGAAGGACACTGAGCTGTTCAGGAGGATCTGTCATGTTGTAAACTATCTTGTTAGTAAGTAAGTCAACTTTATTCATAAAGTGCCTTTCAAAACTAGTGTTACAAGATGATGTACAATTATAAGGTAAAATAGATTAAATAATAAAAACAGATTAAAAACAAAAAATGAGTACAGAATACAAAAACATACAAAAACATTACAACATAAAGTTCTTACAATAAAAATTTTAAATGCTTTTTAAAATCTTCAACTGTGTTTTTAATGTTTAAGGGGAGACAGTTCAGAGAGTGGAGGTAATGACTATAAAGAAGAGTTTTCAGTCTAGATGTAGAGACCAGAAGACCAGAAGACCTGAGAGATCTTGGTGAGACTCAGTAGTTCTGAAATATAAGGCAGGCCAGATGTGAAGCCTGTGCCTTTTAAATGATTAAAAGAAGTCCAGACTATTCCAGGGAAATTAAAATAACAGCAATTTAGCCAAATATCCATCGAAAACTCCTGCTGCAGTAACACGTATCTGTCTTCACTCATACAACCGGAGGGATATGATGTTCTGCCAAATGGAAACACAATGTGAGCCAAATCCTTTTCTGAAACGATTAAACATGCCCAGTTTATGCGTCCAGGCCTGATTGAATGATAATAGACAAGTGTAAGCTCTGCATCAGAGAGGCGTTGACCTAATGCTCAGAATAATAGATGTTATTATTATGCAGTAACTAGAGAACAAGGGTTTTAACACCGTAGGCTGAACTAGAACCGGAGCAGAACAGGTCCACCAAAGTCCACTTTGCAGGAATGAAGAAAAAAAAAAGAATATTTGTTGTCTCATCGACGATGTTTGAAATCCTCAGATGGGGTTTCAAGGTTTTAAAGGTTTTAAATTTTAAAACAGTTAAATCACCATAGAAACCTAGAAACTCAATTCAGTTGATTTCTTATAAATCGTCCACTCAGCACCCCCTGCTTTGTGTCCCTTCCCAAGGTTTTCTGGGAGTTTGTTCTTGTCTGATGGAGGGTTAAAAGTCAGGGGGTGTCGTTTAATTCCTGTCAACTGTGGGCTTGTGAAGCCCTTTGATACTGTAATGTGATTAAAGGCTATACAAATAAACTGGACTTGACCTAAGAAAAAACAAAAAAAATATTGCTGTTAGGTTTTTATCCAATGAATGTTCCTGTCCTGACCTGGTTTGTGTCCTAGGAGCAGCGGAGGGGTGAGCGTTCAGGACCCCTTCTCCGAGGGGAACGACCCAGCCTTCCATACCAAGCGTGGCCCGGGGCCCGCCAGCAGCCCCTTCCAGCAGGGACCAGGTCCTGTAGAGCCCTCCATGAGGATGCAGTACGATGCCAACAAAGACCCGTACGGAGGGGTCCGGAAGGGTAAAGACACCAGAACTCCTGGAAACATCACTGTGTTGTTGTCTGGACAGACACTGGAAGCTCCGGTTCCACTTTGTATGTAGTTGTTCTGATCGATGCTGGTTCCAGCCACTTCTCAATGACAATAATGTTGAAAATATTCAGAATCAGAAGATTCAGTGTGTAAATGCATCAAACATCACTCGCTTGCTAACCTAGCATAGACATAAACAAGGGTTAGGGTTAGTGATACTTTACATAAAAGGACGTGAAAACCTAAAACTGGCCAATGTGTTTGTAGTTTTTTGTAGTTTTTAGTATTTATTTAGAGTTATTTTCATTGTTGATCACAAAATCTATTAAATGACGGCATGTAAATACAATGTTTTAACCCTGCGCATTCAAAAATGTATACCTTTCGTGGTCGAAAAAACAACCGCTGTCTTCGGACCTTGTTAATGTTTTCATGGTTCTACTGGGTTCCACTAACTCAACTGCTAACAAGTGGAACCCTCACCACCAGTATCGGCACCAGTATCACTACCAGTATCGCCAGAAGCTGCGTCGTGTCTGACATAGCACATAGTTTCATGATTCTGTTATGGACACATATTGCTACGGATATTCATCAGTCAGTATTTTATAACCACAGATGAGTCTGTTATTTAAAACTTTTTTTTAGTAGAGGTGTTCAGGTGGTTCATAACCTAAACAGGAACCACATAGCTTCACGTCAGGATTTTGTCAGGGTTTTCAGATGCTGGAGGTCTTGTTTTGTAATGAAACTCATGTTCATGAAAACAGCCTGACTTTCATCTTAACAACCTTACATTTTAGAAGTTGTGATTTTGAATGATTTTCCCTCCGGACGTTAAAACATAATATAAAGGATCATGGAAGCCTTCAATTTAATAAAGAGAAACTAAAGTGAACATTGTTATTTTGAGGTTTTCTCTAAGCAGCAGCAACACCCAGGGCATAGATTAACCCTGACCTCGTCCAACAGACACATGGGCCTTCCTTTAACACTACAGCTTGAGGTTTATTGGGCTTTATACTGGTCGTAAAGACAACAAGGAAACCATAACATACAGTGTAGAAGGAGAATGTTTGTGTGTGCTGGTATCAGACCTCCATGTAGGCGGGATTTTCCTGCAGTTTAATGTGTTTAGGCTCTGCTGCCCCCAAGTGGACACAATGTGAACTGCTCTGTAACCAGCCTTATCACAGCCACCTAGAAGCTAACAGAGGGCGTTTGCTGACAAACCCCCAGTCACTTGGCTGGCAGCCATGGAGCTGTCTATACTGTTGTCATGGAAATGAGGTCCCTGGATGATGTGGAGTTACCGTGGAAACGGCATCGTTGGGCTGAAGTTACAGAATCTTGTGTGCTGTCCAGATCCTCGTTTCCATGACAACATTATCAGCAGGAGTACAGTTATATTGTTATAGAGTGATATACAGTTATAGAGTGATACGGTCTAGTTGACGGTCATATTGTGATATTAGTTGTAGAATAATGTTCAGTTATAGAGTGATATAGTCTAGTTGAGTCATATTGTGATATGTCTCTGGTGTGTGTGTCTACAGGTCCAGGGCCTGGGGAGGTGTACGGGCCGGGCCAGATGTCCAGCGGTGCCATGCAGGACGTGTACCCCCGGGGGCCTTCCTCCGGGCCCTTGCCAGGGATGGGCGTAGGCCCCAGACCCCAGTACCCCTATGGGACAGGCTATGACCGCAGGCAGGCATCACTCACACTGTATGTCAACACTGTTATGTGAATCAATAAAGTATTACAATGCTATTATTACTATTATTATCAAATCCAGTTTTCTGAAATATAACTCCACATTCATTCACAATCAGAGTCAGATCATATGTGTGTTGAATAAGTTTGATAAACCAGTTGATATTTTGTGTGTGTTCTTGCCCCCAGGCCGGACCATGTGATGGGTACAGATGGCGGTTTAGCCCCTCCTGGAGGTCAGAATAACCTGGGTCCCTCTGGAAACGACCCTAGCATGTACCCTGCCAACAGATACCCCCACCAGAGGTACAGTAGGACCAACTGTGTGGAGTCAGATGTGATAAAAGTACAGGCTATAAAATATATGATTGTAAATATAATCACTTAAAACCAAGTCTCTAAAATAAGATTTAAGAAGTGATTAGTAGCGGTCCTGCTAGCCTAGGATCCTCAGGGAGGTCACTGGGGGTCCTAGGGGGTCCTTAAAAATTTTAGTGGGATTATATTTAGAAAATACCACCAGCCAGCAGCCAAACGCTGTTAAATGTTGTCTGTTGGTCAGTTAGTTACTGTACCAGCTGCTGTGGTAGGTCATCATTCAGAGGTCAGTATCTAAGCAACAGTAGCAGAACTCATGTAAATATTCTGATTATGTTAATGTGATTATGCTCTTAGTGGAAGTATAATAACTACAGGACGATATGTGGAGTACTCTGTTCTTACACATTATTTGGGGCCAGTCGGAGCACGTGTGCACTTTAGTCAAATTTCTTAAACTCTGATCAAGTTGTGATCAAGTGCAGCTGGTGACATAGCGCTTCACCTGAAATTGGAAGTGTAGTGTTGGCTAACATCAATGATGCGGAGCAGCAAAAACCAGAGACAATTTTGCAGAAACAACACTTTCAAAATAAATTGCTCATGCTACATGTTTTGCAAGACATGGACATGTGGTTTTTAGACGGGTGTCAGCACTGTAATGATTGTCAACACCGTCATGATTGTCAGCACCATAATGGGCGTCAGCACTGTACTGGTTGATTTACCAGAACAACTGAACGACTGCTTACTACAATTCTTTCTAGATGATTGAAATAACTACATGACGCATATAAACAGGGTTAATAAAGGGAGTTGTCACATTATAGTATCATGTAAACATCTTCATTGCAGTATTATCCATAACTGCATTATTATGAGCACAGAGAGAATACAAAGAGAATACAATGTTTTGGAATACAACTGCCATACGCGCCTCCTCCTCATGAATCCACTGTGTTTGTCTTCCTGTTCCTCAGACATGGACAGGACAGCTATGGTCAGCAGTATCCTCCCAGCATGGCCTACAGCTCCCACCAGCACAGCATCTA
The DNA here is from genome assembly GCA_900302305.1 of Polymixia japonica. Lineage (NCBI taxonomy): Eukaryota > Metazoa > Chordata > Actinopteri > Polymixiiformes > Polymixiidae > Polymixia > Polymixia japonica. The sequence goes on along the minus strand of OMKK01056011.1, from coordinate 11,170 downwards.
CCCCCAGCAGGTCAGCACACAGCCCACAGGGGGCGCTCTTCTCTACATTCACAATTTAGTCCTTCAGATGAAGCAATCATCAAGAGTGACAATGACTTCATCAACATGCACACAATGCTAGAAAATATTAGATTATGGTGATAGTTTGATTAAAGTGTTCACATGGTTGTAGGTCAAATTCAAAACCTCTTCTCTCAAGAGAGACCAGGATGGTAACAGCAGTGATAAACATCTCAGACCACGCCTTAGATATCAGTTCTACACCTCAGATATCAGTTCTACACCTCAGATATAAGTTCAGCACCTCATATATCAGTTCTACATCTCAGATATCAGTTCTACACCTCAGATATCAGTTCTGCCGTCATGTAGCTGATGTGTTTGTGTGTCCAGGGTTATAAGAGGCCTGTGGAGGGAATGTACCCTCCTGCTAAACGCCACGAGAGCGAGGCCTTCGCCCTCCAGTCGTACAGTGGCCAGCAGCCCGACCCCTACGGCCAGTACGGAGGAGGAGGGGCCTACATGGGCCCAGAGCGACGGCCGATCCCGGGACAGTACCCATACCCGTACCCCCGCGACCGCATCCCACCAGGCAGCCAGGGGCCCCCACAGCATGCCATGATGAGCGGGGGGCCACTGCCTGGCTCCGGGGGCTCCGGGGAGGGGCCCCAGGGTACCATGTGGCACCCCAGGACAGACATGGGCTACCCCTACCCCAGCCGACAGGGCCAGGGGCCCCCCTACCCTGGTGTGGGCAGAGGGGAGGACCCAGACGGCAGGGCCCCTCAGGACGCCCAGTGGCCCCCTGGTCACCTGGGCCAGCGCCAGCCCTACCCTCCCCCCTCTTCCTCTTCCTCGTCCTCCTCGTCTTCCTCCATGCCCCCCATGGTCTCCAGACAGCCCCCCTCCTCCTTCCAGTCCGGCCCCACCATGCCCAACCACATCTCCCGGGCCCCCAGCCCCTCCTCCTTCCCTCGGCCGTTGGGAGGCTCCCTGTCGCCGGGCAGCGCCCCCTACATGTCCCCCCTGAAGAAGGTGGGTGCGGCCGGCCCTGCGCCTCCTCAGACCCTCACACTCCTCCAGAGGGATGTCAACTTCCCCCCTGGCTCAGTGGAGGCCACGCAGCCCAGACTGAAGCCACGCCGTCGGCTCACCACCAAGGACACAGGTGAGGACTCCACCTCCACCATTAAATTTTTTTTTTAATTGTTGACCCGACACAACATGTTGTGTTTTTGTCTGACTGACTCATCTTCCCACATCTCCCTGTTTGTCTGTTGTCAGTTTAGTCAGTGTGTCTTCAGTGAATGAAAATGTCTGATATTGTTAATGTAGAGTTCAGTCAACACAGCGGCAAACGGTGGTTGTTAGGAACCACTGAACATGAGCTTGTGTCTAAACCGACATTTTAAATGTTTTCAGTTGAACAAGTGAACACAAGCTCCCTCTAGTGGATAGAAAATATGACATGTTTCACCTTTATCTAGAAGAGAATGACAGAATAACTGGGGTGTTATTGCTTGGCTATGATTGGGTGGGACACAAACTGAGGGATCGATAGAGAGAGAGCAGGACAGACTGTCAGTGAGACAGTAAGACAGACAGGGAGAGGAAGACGGGGTGAGGCAGACAGACAAACCTTTAAACCCAGCTTGTGTAACAGCTCTTAATGTGATGGAGTACTTCCTGTGTCTGGAGGTGCAGGGTGACCCAGATACACAGCAGACAGTGCTCAGAAACAAGGTTACAACCAGCCACACAGTTTCTACCAGGACAGAGGAGTGTTGTACGACTATGGCAGCAGGTGAAGGCTGTAGCTCAACTCATTTGTCCAAAACAAAATAAAACAAAACAGCCAGCACTCTGAAAGCTTTGATCAGGATATTGTCAAGTTGAACCATGTTCTCTGTGATAGTTGAATAAAGACTGTTTATTCTTTCAGAGTGCTGGCTATTCTCCCCCATTTCAACCTCCAGTAAAACCAGTTACTACGGTCTTGGTTTAGTCATGGACCAACCTCCTCCTGGGACAGCAGACCTGGAGGAAACTACAGACACCAACCTCAGTATAGAACCAACGCTCTTCCTGATCACTACTCTTCTACTTCCTGCCTACACCGACCACATGGCGCTGAGCTAGCCGCCTCGAACAGAGTCGAACAGAGATCGCCCCCTGATGATGTTGCCATGGAGACGGGCATCATTTTATTTCCACAATGGGGTTTACACAATTGTGTATAATTGTCTGTCACAACGTTAATAACCGTTGGATTTGACGTGTGGGTGTCACGCCTTTGTGAAGGTAGGTTCAGTCAAATGCACCACATCTCCATGACAACACTGTGGTGAGGTTCTCTGGAATGCACCAACCAAGGAAACCTCTGGGAATGTTGTTGGAAGACGAATTCCTGTTGTAGTCCTTCTAATTCTGTGTAATTAACCCGCTCCATGATACATTTACCTCTCTACCGTACTATTTGTTTCCCTGAAGCTTCTCTCCCAGGAATGTTGTCATGGCGCTGTGGCCCTGACCCTTGACCTCCTTACTGTTGGTTGCTTGTGGTGTTGGTAACCTAGGAATCCAAGCACGTTCTACGATTGCCCTGCATAACACGTTAATATAATTAATAGCTTTATGGCTACGGCTGAGAGGCAAGACGGGCATCATAACATTCCTGCTCAGGGACATTGTGACTCTGCATTCCACCGAGCTCTCCAGCAAAATTAAAATATTTCCTGGTAATTTTGAGAGTTATGCAACTATGAAGTTTGAGAACCACAGCAGGGCTGGGCTGTCCAGTGGCACCTCCTGTAACACAATGACAACTATCCAGAACACAGCAGCACTAAATATTATACCTGCACCTTGTTGTGGTTTTAAAGGGACGTGGTAATAAATAAATAATGTTACAGCATCGGAAATATGAGGGCAAAGGCAAAATTGCCCCAAGGAATATAACTTTGCCCCTGAAATGGTGAGGAAAGGGGGTAAAAATGCCCCCAAACTTTCCTGTAATATTAATTTAATATGAACCAGGCAACCAAGCAGGAGACTCTCACACACTTCTTTATTATTGTTAGTTATGAACTATTAGCGTTAGCAAACAGGCAGCCTGAAGCACGAGTCATCATTTCACCATTTGTTTTTTGTTCAAAATTTGAGTTTTTCACAACGTATTGCACTTACTCATCTTAATGTAATGATTTTCATATTCAAATTTATTGAAATTTATATAAAAATATAACACTGAATCTGTAGACTAGTGCCTAATAGATTTTGCTCATATGAACCTAAATATATCAATATTTAATATTTTGAAGAAAGATTAAATGTTATTTTGCAAATTTCAAAATGTACTTCAATTTGGCCCCCCCTTTTTTTCCTTTTTTTTTTTACATGCGGGCGCAAAAAGTAAATTCCTACGCTGTAATGTTATAACTTATCTGAATTAAACCATCCATTTAACTGGCCCATTAGCGGTAGCCAGGGCAAGAAATTAACTTTTCCATCCATTGGTCACAGTGGATGATAGATTCAAAAACTGAAGACCCATGTTTACCATTTTACCAACCAACTTGTTTTCTGCAGTAGAAGACACCGCTTGGTGGCCCGCTAGAGTGTCTGCTAGAGGCCACACACTAACCAGCAACAGCCCAGCAACAGCCCAGCAACAGCCCAGCAACAGAATAGCAACAGAACAGCAACAGAACAGCATTCCCAGCATGTGGTTGCTGGTCACTTTCCATCCTGGTGGATGTGGCGTTGGAGGAGAGTCCAGAGAAGGTTATGTAATCACAGCATTGTGATCCTCACAGCTAAGAACCACCATGAGGAGATTCAACGCTGGGCAGTTATCTGACATATGGTGGAGGCTTGTATGTAAAGCACCTAACTGTGATACCAGTACATATCATTTTAGCATTGATGGCCTAATAGGAGTGGAACCGCGCACACTAAGTCTGCCAATTGCTGCTCGCGTGGGACAAAAAAAAATCCCATAACTCAAATGTCAGTGGTTTTCATGTTCCTCTTGAAGGTTGCTGTGCTTCGCAGGTAGAGTGTTATCATGAAACCCACTCAATCCAGGATTCAAAAACATGCCGTTGTCAATCTGAAAAGAAGACCCAGTTCCTCAGCTAATGAAGAGAGCTGTGCTGAAGCTACTTCCTGATTTGGGGAGGCCCTCAGAGGTGAGGTGTGCTGTAGTGAGATGGGCGATGGTGTTACTTCCTGTCAGCGGGCTCAGAGTTTCTACAGCACTCGTACCCAACCATCCACACAGACCTGCGTCAAATAGTGTCACTTGATTCATTCTTAGTTTGTTTTAACCTCCACAGTTCCCAGAAGGGTGGAGTTTTATTGCAACAGGACATATTAGATGAGTCAGGTAACTTGTCAGTCACAAAAATGTAGACAATGTTGCTTTTCAAACGCTCCTCTGTAATTATCTCAACTTTCTGGCATCGTTCTACGTGACAAACCCCACCCGCCTGTCACTCCAGGCAGGTTAAATCACAAGCTTTAACAATTATTTACACCACTATTGTCTACAGGGCTGCTCCCTGTGCGTTCTGTTAACTAACAATAATGGACTACATTCTGTTGTGTAGCGTGACTTTTACAATGCCCCTCCCCTTCCTGTGGAACCCTTATGTTTAGGACAGTGAACATACGACTAAGCTCTACAATACAGCCCAGCTATGAACAAACATCTCTTAATCTGCCAACAGCACTAATATCTCCTGACCTATTTACACTCTCAGTCTTCCTGCTGGGGCACTGGGTTAGTGTACTGGTGGAATGGGAACAATGGGAGCCTACAGAAAACACACAGCCTAAATAAATACATCCAAACCCGTTTATAATGCAAAACTACTGCTGCAGACAAATAACTTTCATCTCTAGGAATTTTGTAAGAGTTAAGTGAAGTGTCACTTTCTCCTGTAATGTTATGTCAGGACAGTGTTCATCAACAGGAACTCTCCTGAACGTAGAGACCAGAGACGCAGGCCTGACGTCTCTCTCCCAACGTGCTGCCATGACTAGACTGACCATGTTCTCCTTCAGGCGTGTCTCAACCTCCATAGCAGCACGCTCCATGACACAGTCATGACTAACATTATAATCCTCATCATTTGGGTAGATGTGATTGCAGTAAGAAATCACAGTTATAAGTCAATGATTTGAGGAGCCAAATTATTTTACTGCAGTACTGCATCTTATATCAACACCTTGACTACAGATATTGTATTATAGTTATGAAAACTAAAAACATGATTTGATTATCACGTTATGTGTGTTATGTGTGATATGTGTGTATGTATGATCATTTCAGTGTTTTCCACGGAGCTGAACGGTGTTGGTGGTGCATTTGATCACGTAGGTCATTGTTGACATGTGTTGGCTGTTTTTATATTGTGGCAGACTGCCACAAAAGAAGCCTATTACTGGGAAACTCTGCATTTATTGATCCCTGGGAACAAATTATAAATAATTACAATTATTTCACTTGCTCCATCCAGAAGGTCACTAGTCTAAAGAAGTGGTACATTTCGTTACATCAGCCTGCGAAAAATCAGCCTCCTTCACAGCAAGGAACAGTCAGAGCAGCACTCGTGATCTACTAGGTAGTTCAGTTCAACATCCAGTATCCTTTAAAAAAAATGAAATCCTCACATTCAAAGTATTGTGTCAATCCATTACCCACACTTCCATCCTTTATCTCTTTATATACATTTTAGTAGGACTCATATTCCTGTATTTTTGGAAGACCCTTTGTAACCGCCGATCTTAGATATATATTATATAAATTTTTATTATCATTATAATCCTCATATGGCTATAGAGAGCTGTTACCATGGACCAGATACACCCTCCAAACCCTGCAGCATGGATGAAGCCAGACACTTCCCCCAGGAATCACAGATCTGGGACAGATATTATTAGCAAACACTTTCATGGTTTGGTTTCCACTTCTTTATGTGCCAGACGGGTGGGGCAAGTCAGTTTAGCATCTTGTGAGATTGACAACTTACCTGACACTGAACTGTTCCGATTCTGTAAACCCCACCCACCTGGTACTCTGTGTAGGTTAAACCAAACATCAAGTGTTACACACAACTGTCATCCATCACCAGGCTCTATGGAACAAAGAGCAGCCAGAGAGCAGAGGTCACATCCTCCTCCCAGACTCATAACGGGGGTTTCCCTCCCTATAAACAGACTCTACTACCAGCAGCACTGTGGGTCTGAGGACCAGGACACAATGTTCTTAACCGGCAGATATCAGGCTGCTGGATCCCATTCACAGACCCACGGCTAGGAAACAACACTTTAGCTCTGATAAAATGCACTTCAATTTAAAGAGTCATGCTTCTTTTAAGCGGTGTAAATGTGGGCTGGCTGCTGGATAACTGTTGTGATTGTGTTTTCCTTCCCTGAAGCAAAATGGTGAGAGGAAATTAAGTTTAAAAGTTTAAAATACTATCCAAGGCATGACTAGATGGCTCCAACTTAGACTGGACGTATTAAAGGAAAATGCCAACATTTTGGGAAATATACTTATTTGCTGTCTTACTCAGTCAGACGAGGAGATTGATGTCAATTTCATCTCTGTGCGTCCAATACAAAGATAGCTCCTGGTACATGCTAACCTAGCTTAGCATTCTAGAATTTGAAGAAGACAAGAAATAGGTGCAGACACTAAGTGCTTCAAAAACAACATCTTGTTTTTACACTTTTATTTCTACACGTGTTAAATATACAAGACACAACATGTAATTAAGACAGCTTTGGAGTTGTTGGAAGGTGCATTTCTTCGCTTTTGATGGAGCCAGGCTACTTTACCCACCAGAATCCAGCCTTTATGCTAAGCTAGGTTAGCATGTACCCGGAGCTATCTTTGTACTAGACACACAGATGAAATTGATATCAATCTCCCAGTCCGACTCTGGGTAAGACAGTAAATAAGTGTATTTCCCAAAACGTTGGCGTGTTCCTTTAAATTTCTATTCAGGTGGTCCAAAAACAAGCCCTGCCCGGCTGTACGTGTTAAACAGTGCGTGACGAGGCCTGATAACTGGCCTCAGACAGTACAGTCCACAGCAGGCGTTCTGTTAGGACATAAGAACCAGTTAAGAATCCAGAGCTTCAGTGAATCATTCACAGAACCAGGAACCTACTGAGCACAAACATGTTTAGAGTGACATCAGCTTACGAGAAAGAACTGATGTGATCTGATTTGTGATTAAAATATTTGAGAGTGAAAAAGAGAGGTTAGACCCAACAACTACTCTGAGCAAATACTTACGGTACTATAGCACTTTTTCAAGGATAGCTGCTTATTTAACTTCTTGTCTGACAGAGTAGCCCTTTTACAAACTGGATGCTTTAGAGTCTAGCCTGAAGCATAGAGATAATGAGCGATTATCTTTAGGGTTGTTTCCTCCATCCGATCATGATGTATAGCGTTTGGAACTGAACTGTGATTTTCAGATGCAAGACATTGGTCTGGTGATACATCAAAGAGATGATGTAACCATGTGGCCGACGTCCAACCGGTCTGTAGGAAGGCTTGGTTGTTCAACACCGTTCTGGGCCAGAGCTTCTACTGGCATACTGTATTTAACCAGCCATATTAAACTCGCATCTCTGATATCCAGAGGCCTAAATAATCCATTCTACTTAGAAAATGTAAAGTAGCACATGTTTCACTTCAGATTCAAAGAAGGGATGGGTATGTTCCTCAATGCCTTCACCTTTATCTAGACATACATCCATTATTTCTTTGCTGTACTGTAATTGTTCGGGTTGGGAGCTTCTTGGGAAATGATGTCAGCAGGGAGCTCTGCGCACCATCCTTCAAACCAGGAGCCCTGCTGTTCAACGTGATCAGAGCCAGACTCATTCTCTGTGACAGATCTCTGGCTGCTACCGACAGGACAGGAAAACAATGGTTTAGTCCCTGGGACACCACAACACTAACCAGGGACGTTTACTAGTTCTCCAGATAACTAGATTTTGAAAACAGAACAGGATCTCTAAATGGTGTTTGGTTACCCAACAATGTGGCTGGTAGAGTAGACTCACTTACCAGCCCAAGTCAGAATTCACAGCATTTGACTGGGTGGTACGTTCCCAGCCTGTTGAGCATTAATACTGTAGGAAACCTCAACAGAGGAGCAGGGAGGAGCAGCTCCTCCGACAGCAGACATGTATTGATTGGGAGCGATGGAGAGAGGAAGGTCATCACACTGCACCACAGCTCAGAGCCAGGGAGCCCATTGGTGCAGCCTTTCTGCATAGTTCCTGATAATCATCACACTGGCGACACTGCAATGTCAAAGTCTATAGGTGGGGCCTTGCAGCCCGGCTACACAGACCATGACATCATCCTGTGCTTATAGGCAGCTAGCTTCACTGCTGTCACACACCGGGACGCTCGGTTGTGTAGGCGATGGTATGCAACAGGAATGTGAAAGCACACCCATCTCTTTCTCTGAACGTTTCGACTACTTTCACCCACGGCACCACTTAATTTGTAGTAATAAAAGGTAGCTGGTGGAGTCAGTACAGTGCAGAGACACGCAAAAAAACATCTATTCTAGATGCTGGTCTAGTGTGAATATGAGAAGATTGGTAAAACCTGTACAATATTAGCTGGCGTTTTACCATTTATTGTGACTAAAACAAATAGACAACGATTCAATCCAAAATATATCTGTCAGGGCCAAGAGGCCTCTTCAACCATCACTATCCCATGGTGATACACATCCCATAATAACATGGAGTGGATGCTACGTGACCATTAGACAATCTCTTGACTCATAAGGTGACAAATACCATCATTTAATCGTTACAACTGCCTGTTAAAAATGTCTACTCACTGCGGGTAAAAGTTGCTTCATTTTCTCCCAACATATTTAACTATGTCGAAAAACCACCATCAACTGATATCTTAACCGCAGCAATCGCCTCCATCTTACTGAACAGAGAGAGTTTTCATGGTAATAATAATCCCGATATCCCAGTTAAGGCTTTTGTTCTACGGCCCCTGGTTAAGCGACCCCATTCGGAGATATCCACCCTCATCCCAACCTTCATCCCAGAGCGTTGGCTGTAGTCACTCACCAGCACGTCGTTGCAGATGTCTCGCAGCTCACCCTCCACCTTCTCCCGGTACTCCTTCACCATCTCCAGCTTCTTTTCGTTGCCCTCCGTCTTCTGTTCGATGGCAGAGATCACCCTCCACGCCGACCTCCGCGCGCCCACCACATTTTTGTAGGCGACCGACAGCAGGTTCCTCTCCTCGCACGTCAGCTCCGCTCCCTGCTCCGTCACCTCCTTCATGGACGAAGCCATGTCATCGTATCGCTCTGCCTGTTCGGCCAGCTTGGCTTTCTGAATCAGCTCCGTTTTTTCCATGGCTGAGTGTGCTTGTGATGTTGAAGCTCTGTCACTCGTAGCTCAACGTTAGCGAGTCCAGACTCAGAGGAGGGAGGACCGGAGAGAGAAGTGTGCCAGGCCGCTGCTATAGTGACTGGGAGTGGCGTTAGGTAGTTCTGCTCTGTCTAGCCTCTGCTGGAAACCTAGACAGAGGAAAAGGACAGAAATGAAAGCACGTTAGGAAATAAAATGACAAAGATATCAACTCAGGACAATGACAAACCAGCATAATGACTAAACCTGGCAGCAAACACGCGCACCAGCTGCACAGACTGAATCTTATCACGCTGATTGGTTCTATAGCAGGGGTGGGCGATCATGTGGCCTGGAGAACCAAGAGTACACAGCTTTTCATCCCAACCGAAGACTAGACCAGGTGATTTCACTCATTAACACACCTTTAACGAGAGGGAGGGGCTAATTATTCGCTTGGTGCAGTGTTTGGTTGGGACGAAAACCTGTATACTCTCGGCCCTCCATGGCACACGACTGCCCACCTCTGCTCTAAAGAGACAGCACCCTCTCTACTAGTTAGTAGGCATTAATATTTACTGGATTTATTATCAAGCTATGCAGACCCTATGTTAGCACTAGCTCTAGGCTAACTCCATGTACAAGCAAATGTTTTGACCGTGTAGGTGTGAACCTGTCATTTCCCGCAGGTTATGTTGTCCCTCATACAGGGACATGCATGACTGTGAAGGGGAGTAACGTTAGATGGTTGAGAAGATAAACTAACGTCACTGTGGCTAATGGTTAATGGATGCCAGTATAATAAAATAATAATTAAATTATTATTTTTAAAAATGGATGTCAGTATAATAAAATGTAAAATTAAAAAAACATGTTTTTAATAACAAATATAATGTAATAAAATAATGTCTGGCAGTATTCATGTAAACAATCAATTCGACAGAAATTGTAAAAATTAAAAATACAATTAAAAGCATTCGTCGCGCTGGATAACGCTGCTAGCTACCAACCATTAGCTGCTAACCCAGCTAGCCTAGCCTCCGTGCCACCCAGCAGCAGAAACGCAGCAACACGAATGGAAACGGCTAATATCACGGTACACTTCATATTTCATGTTACGGCACACACATTTAAAAGTAATTTAAGTGATATAAACCAGTTTAAGAAGCAGATTTGAAGAGCGAATGTGCTAACCTGCGAGCTGCTGCTGCTCCGTCTGACTGCGCTGCGAGCGACGCTTCTAACTAACTTGACCAGGGAGGCGGGATCAAGGTTGACGTCGGCCAATAAAAGTGAGGTATTCTGTGGCGCTCGCCGCTTGCCGCTCAAATATGAACCAATAGAGAATGAAAGAGGCGGGTTTTAAGGCTAAGGTGTTTCCTCATACAAGGAAGAAGACGTCATTACACATACTCACACACTCACATATATATATATATATACACACACACACACACACACACACACACACACACACACACACACACACACACACACACACACACACACACACACACACATATACACACACACATATACATACACACACACACACATATACACACACACATATAAGACACACACATATACACACACACACATATACACACACACACACACACACATATACACACACACACACACACACACACACACACACACACACACACATACACACACACACACACACACACACACACACACACATAACACACACTGTACACACACATACACACACACCTACATATACACA
>OMKK01056009.1:0-11724 GCA_900302305.1 Polymixia japonica | reverse complement strand
GGCAAGTCGGTGACGACTACAACGCTGCTATTTTTACTAACAGTAGGAGACTGGTGACAAAGAGAGAGAGAGGAGAGAGGAGGGAAAAACGAGGGAGTGAGCAAAAAAGGGTGTTAGAAGGAGCGAACAAAGCGGGTAGTGTAAACTCTAGCTTGAGCAGCAATGCTATTTGTGCCAGTCCCGAGAGGAGAGGAGAGGAGAGGAGAGAAGTGAGGAGAGGAGAGGCGAGAGGGGGGACCACTCGGTGTGAAAGGGGCACAAAAGAAAGATGCATTTGCCACAGACTTCTCACTGCCATCGCTGCAACAAACCTTAATTGTGGCTCGAGAGCCGAGTTCTTACACAGAGGGGAAATATGCACTATAAATGGCCAGGCACGGGCCACTTCCTGTTTGGGAGAGAAAGCGAGTGACACTGTGACAGTGACTTAAGAGCTGGCAGTTGTACAGTAGCATGACATTTGAACTATACTGCATAATAAAGGCCCTCTCATTTGACCTCACTCCCCCCTAACTCCCATGCATGCCTGAACCAATCTCCATAACAAAGGATACACTGATACAGAGCGAAGGACTTAGTGGGAGGTTATTCACTGATGACAGCCACTGTGGGATACAGCATGGCAGGGGCCACAACCAAACACCACTCTGTATCAAGGCCTATAAATTATGGCCGCTTTGTCATACCACATTGCTTACTCCATTTTTGATGACGTAGATGAAGAAATAACGTAGTTCTGTATTTCGCTTTTGTCACGCATCACATTTGCATATAGGTCAAATCGAGCACTGACGTTAAATCAAACAGGAATCAGACGTTACTCAGAGTGGCCGAGTAAATTCTCCTCATAGCATCTGGGTTGGGAAAATACGGTTTGCTGGCCCATGCACATAATTATTGCGTGCAGCGATGAGGAGAGAAGCAAAAGCGACCTTCGACTTGAGTGGTCATGATACGAGCCAGGAAGCCTTAGTCACTGAAATGGCTTGCTGCATGAGGGAGTGCATGTGATTTACAGTGTCAGTGCCCACTTCAGATCGCAGAGCCTCTCTCTCTATGCCCAGGACCTCAAGGCAAAGTGGGACCGCGAGACAGAGGATGCAGGGGATCTGATGCTCTTCTCCGGATCATTACGCTCCCAGACTCTGAGAGACACTTTACATTTACTCTAGCTCCTCTTCCTCTTCTCCCTCATCTCGCCGGCCTGTGAAGGGATATCGCCGTGATTTTCTCTGACTCCCTCCGGCGCGCTCTTGTCTGAATCGCTCCCTCCGTTTCTCTTTGTTTCTCTCTCTCTCTCTCTCTCTCAAACAAACCACATACAAAAACAGTCTCATTCCTCATCTGGGCCACTCGCATCACCCAGCAGCCTATAAGCTGTCCACTGACCTTTAATTGGCCTGGGCAGAGTATCCACTTCTCACAATTGCAAAGCAGTACTAATTATCCGGGCCTCTTTGTCCCTCACCTAACAATTATTTACAGAGAGGCAGCTCCCACTGAATTTCAGATAAGTATCTACACACACGGCGGCTCTTCCAGGGCCGTGTCAGCTGCACGGTGGAAACGCAGGCCCATCCGTTAGCAACCGGCTGGGAATGGTTCTACTGTGAAGGGAAGTGGGGTTAGCGTGCAGAGACCCGTGCTGAAAACTGGGTAATATCAAGATGTAGTCAGCATCATTCTGAAATTGGCAAAAAAGCACTGAGTGAGCAAGATAAAAACAGCTGATGTAGGCATTGCTTATGGTTTACTTTGAGGTTAAGCACTAGGAAATGCCGTGTCTTTCAGTAAGCGACATCCTGCTGCACAAACATACACAAGAGTCTGAATGCAATTAGAAATTTACTCAGGTGAACACCTCTACCTAATTAATCAATGTACTGTGAGGGTAAGTAATGATCCCAGAGAAAAATAGCATTTGCATATTACTGCAATTTGCCAGTATTTTTCATGTACGTGTAGGAATATCCTCACAGGCATATTTTCTCACCTTAATAGGCTCGGTGCTGAAGCGGATCTTCCGAGAGGGGGGTGGATCCTCCTCGGCAGGCAGCCCAGTGATCTCCACACAGCTAGACTCGGGATCGTAGCGGTCATCATCATCATCATCTTCCTCCTCGTCCACCTGGCTTCCTCCAAAGTCCTCCCCCACTGCGCTGTAGGTACTGATATCCACAGACTCACGCCCCGACTCGTCCTCTTTCAGAGTCCTGTCTTCCTCCTTTACACTTATCTCTCCATCCTGCCTGCCCATCTCGTCGCAGGTGCCCTTTGGGGAGCTCCACTCCTTCTCGGCAGAGGCATTCCCGTTCTCCAGAGAGACGTGAATGTCACCTTGCAGTGCTGTGCTGCTAGATTCCTTGTCCCCAGAACACTCCTCAGATGTTCCCTCAGCTCTGGCCTCTACACCTGCATCTGAAACAGTCTTTTCTCTCTGCCCTTGTGATTCTGCTACAGTACTGGAGAGTTTGGTACTTAGGGCACACTGGTCCCCATTCAGACTGTCAGAGGGGGGAGTAACCTTCCCCCTGGGGCCTCTGGGAGGTCCCTCTTGGTCCCTCTGATTGCGGATGTCTTCCTCCTGGTTGCTCAGAGGCAAGGCCCTTGCCCTCTTGGTGATGATTTTGGAGTTCAACACACCCACTTTTGCGCTGACCCCACGGGAGGGCAGCGGCGGGGTGGAGGAGAGGCGGTGGAGGTTGTTCCGGAGCTCTGCAGCACGCTCGAACACAGCGCTGAGCTGGCTGACCGTGGGAGACACGGCCTCACTGGTGTCCAGACTGTCCAAGGACTCTGTGCTGCCGTTGAAGCGGGCCACCACGTCCAGCCTGCTATCCTGGAAGCCAGAGGCCTTGTCTGTCTTCAGCAATACCCTGGTGGTGGCCAGTTTCTCCTGCTGCCTTTCCTGCTGCTGCTCAAAGATCCGACGGGTTTCCTGCAGCTTCGAGTAGCTCGGCGACGAGGCCCGCTGGTGCCCATTCTCTGCTTTGGGGTCGAACTTACTGACGCGGTCAGAGACCGTGGATCCCAATTTCAGCAGTGCGCTGTGATCCACGTTCTCATTCAAACTACCTGCTCTGGGGAGGGAGAGGCGCACCGTTTTTTCGGCGCTGCCGGCGTTGTCCTCTCCCTCCGCGTCGGCGGGGGATGTGGTTTGCATCTGCTGAAACATGTTTTTAATACGGTGCACGTTGGAGCCGTACCTGCGCCCCCGCGGCCCCTCCTGCATGTCTCCGTTGGACGCGTTGTCTTTGACGGGCTTCAGGGCCTGCATCCCCGCCTCGTACGCGTTCCTATGCGGGGATGGGCTCCTGAGCGTAGAGCCGGAGCCGGTGCTCTTGGATGTGGATTCGGTCTTCATCATGGTCGGTCAAGCGTCACAACGGATGCTCAGAAACAGCATGTCTCCCTTTCCTCTTCTCCCGGGCGGCCGTGCAAATGGGTATTATCCACCAGCCGTCGATCCTAACCGAGGTGGCGCCCGGACTAGAACAGCAGATGGGGAGAAACAAAACAACAGATCATTTTTAGGCCGCTTTGCATCCGATGCAATTCTGTTCCGATGCAATGGAGAAAGTGAGCACGATGCATCTGTCATTAGCTCGCTTGCAATTACAATGCGAACCTAACCCTCAAAAACGGAAATAATTGTACTAGTCATAAAACATCAGTACAGAAAACTGGAACAGTAAGTAACGAGCCACGGATTTACCGCTGGCGACAGATTGCTTACGTTTAATCCCTTTTTACAGGCAGCATCATTTTGATCTCTTCATTCTCTGAACTGCAGATTTCTGGTCCTCCTCGCTTGAAGGCAGTCTGCTGCATGGAAGAGAGACGCGTCTGGGTCATAGTGCTAGTCTCAGCCCGCCCTGATTTATGGTAATAACAGCTTTTACTGTCGGCGAGTACTAAGTTAAGATATATATTATTATAGTTACCCGAAAAGACTATATCGTCAGTAACAATCTGTAGCAGGCATACATTCTATGATTATTGAATAAAAGCTTTTTTTTTTAAGTTTTGCCACCGGTAACAGTAACAGTTGTTTCCCTTATTAGCTACGGTGAATTATTGTAATTTGAGTGTTTTTTCATGATCAGGGATGCAGTTTTAACATTAGGTTAATAATCCTGTGATAACATGCATTAAACCACTGCAAACTGTATGTTGCATTCACGTGGCGTCGGAATAATTGGAAAAATTTGTTCCCGACGTGAAAAGTCACGTGGCCGCCCCCTCAAGGCGGAAGAGCAACTCGGAACACGACTTGTGACGTCATATATGCAGAAACATGGCGAACGAAAGTAAATTTTGGTTGATGGTCAGAGACATTTTATTAATTCATATTTTGCATATACATTTTTTGCTCACATGTAATTTGTAAGGTAAACCATGTGGCATTAGGTAGTAAGCATTAGTTGATGTCCACGTAGAGTGACCTAGATTAGTTAGAAAAGTTGTGTATTAGCATTAACCCTGATAACAAGTCAGGTAAAGTGATATTTTAGTGTTTTTGGGGAATGTACAGGTGCAGCAACAAGTCTGGGTCAAAATCACTTTGTAATATAAAGCTTCCAATTGTTTCGGCATACTTGGATAGCAACATGAATCTTCACTGGGATGCTAGTTTCAGCCAACCCTCACCCAGACGCTATACAAAAGAGAAGGGGATCCCATGCTTTATGTAGATGAAGCTCTAACAATTAAATTAAACCCGATATTGATTGGGTGTGCCCCTGTAGAGTACTGCAAGCACAGCGTCTCCAAGTACAGCCAACACATCTTTGTAGCGTCCATGTTGTTTCCACATTACGACTTAAAAGCCCATGAACACATAGAAGTCGGAAGAACGACTTTCCAACTCGGGAAATTAGACCATCCGAGGAGCACCTGAATGCAGCAGTAGCCTAGCCGAATGAAATCTTGAAGCTTAACTTCATATGGATAGCGTTAGGACCCAGTAAAACCAAGACACGTCAACCCGCTTTGGCCAATAACACATCCGTTATTTGTAGGCCACATTGTCGCTTCCTGCACTCTGCATTTGCTCTTACTTGTGACAATATAATCATTATGTGATTGACATATTACTAGCCTTGTTGTGAGCATGGGGCTTTAATTCCTACCACGCCTTGTATTGCTTTCCAATTTTATTTTGGTTGTTTTGTCTGCGAGCCCACCGCATGAATCTGTCTTTTGTATGTGGTCTCGCACAAAAAAGAAAACATTGACATAGTCATGGGTACTATACTACTATAGGCGAAATAGGCCTACATCACCCGTTCTGTTCTTTGTCTTACTTAAACAGAGGAATAACGCACCACAAATCCAAAGGTGGAGGGCCTGAGATAGTAGAATAATGGTGCCATCTAGAGAGACGAAAAGCTACTCATCTAAAATGACGTGTAGGTCTGCCTACACATACCTATTTACCTACAATAGTAATGATATTTAAGTCAATGTTCATAACTTAACTCAATGGCTCATTCTATCTTTGTCCAAATTCCTTCCCTGTCTGATGAGTGAGTGTGTAAGAGTGTAAAAGCAATTTAATTAATTTATGATATATTTTATTTATTTTACTTATAATTACTTTAGAGGGGCATGCATTACTAGCTAAATGGATTTCCACTATACTATATACTATATACTATATATAAAGGTTTAAACAATTAATCAGAGTAATAATGGCGACAATAGAATAGGTCTATCTCATGTGCATTTCTAATCTCTTTCATATAGTGTCTTGAATTGACCAGCAAGAATAATAATAGATTGATTGACTGTTTAATCTACAACACCCCATACTAGCATAGACACAAATACACAGACACCCACACACACACACACACACACACATACATACACACACTCACACTTTAGGATGTTGTTAGGTGAGCGTGGCAAAAATAGCTCTGAAATGTTTCTGGCTGCGACCAAAGCCCCTCCACTTGGTTCTGTCAATCAGTGGCCAAAACAAGATGGCAGGCAAAGGGAGCTGCTTCTTCCTTTCAGCAGGCAAGTTTATTCCACAATTTACTCTACTTCATATAATATGACGACGCTGATAAGCCATGCTCCTTTATAGTATCAAATACAAATTTTTAGTATCATGTTCCTTATCCTGTAGTCAAATATCAAAGATTAGTGCTGTACAATTACACAACGTCACAACTTTTCTGTTGTGGCATCTTCAAGTCAAGGTTAATTTTTTTCCCATTTAAAGTATATGTATTTAAAGGCATTCAGCTAAATCCTTTGGTGCTTATGTTCCACTTCTACACAGTTTGTGCTGTGAGTTTGTTGGGGGCCAATGCAGACCTCAAATTGGACATTCCTGTGGGAAAGATATTTGTGTTTGAGCTGATGAGAGAGACTTTCCAAAATGACTTCGAACCTTTATCAAAACTCTATGGTAAGAACCTAAATCACATTAATTGACTGGTTCATGGTCTAATTCAATTAGATATAGATGTAATAAACATGAAATTGTTTCTGTGTATGTCTCTCTCCTTAAAATGTTGTAAAGCTGGTCGTTTGTATAATGACCCCATGGTGTTTAAGTGCAACCTGCAGAACTTCCCAGACCTCCCGGAGTGGCTCCGCTTTACCCAAAGACACCCCTATGATAATGGCTTCCTCTATGGCACACCAACATCCGCAGGCAAAAGTATAATTGAGGTATTCATCCGCCATATTGGAATGAAGGCAGATTGATGGTTCTTCAGTATTTACATATCTGAGAAACAGCTGTTTCATAGGCACTTCAGAGCAATTCTGCTACACAGCATATTTATGATGGAAAATAGTAATCCCTCAACCCTTGATTTACAGATTTATGCCATCAACAAACGGAGCTATGACACAACCAGACAGAGAGTCATACTCAATGCCATTGCAGGTATGCATTAGTCAGGGGGTATTATAAGTGCATTGTGCAGTGGTAGTAATAACAATGATGCAAAATGGCGGAAGAAAGAGGAAGAGATGTAGAATTGACCAAATTAACATTGACACATTTCACGTCACTTTTGCTTCTCACATAGATCCCAAGGAAAAGACACTGCCCTACCAAGCCGAGTTCTTCATCAAGCTGAGAGAGATTGAGAAGGTGCTGCCCTCTTCTGTTCAGGATGAGATAAAGCAGGACCTGCAGAAGCTATGGAAGACAGAGGCATTGGAAATTGTCAATATTAGTAATGCCCTTGACCGTGGCGGCAGGGTTCCCCTCCCTCTGGCAGGACACTTTGAAGGGTAAACATAGCATTGTGACAGTTTCGCAAGATTACCTCATTCGTGTGATCTGTGTGCTGCTTCAGAAATCTTAGATCTTTGTATACATGACACTTGATAAAGAATTCAGACAAAATCTAAAGATATCATCTAATATCAAAATATTAGAGGTTTCTTTTGCGTCCCTAAACTTAGTAGTATTAATCAAAGAGATTACTCCTGCTTCAAATAGTTAGCGTTAGAAAAGTCATGTTGATAGTAATAATTTGACATCTTTCAGTGTGTATGTGAAGGTGGGCTCAACAAAGTATTTCTCAGAGTGTCTGCTGAGGGTGCTGACTCCAGAGTACCAGAGGCAATGCAAGACAGGGGCCAAGATCAAGATCCCTGGGGGCTGCAACTACTGCAACATCCCCAGCAACTGTATCACCTGGTGCAAGACTGAGCTGGTGAGTGTAGGCAGTTCACAACTTTAAATGGTTAATTATTTGGAAATTAACTATGACTAAAAATGTATGATATCTCTGAACAGGAAAGGTCATGCATAGTATCCTGTACCCAAAAATACGACGTAATATGTTCTACTATTGAATTAATACGTTTTTTCGTCAGAAGCTTGGACTGTGGGTTTGGATGCCCAAGTGATTTATTTCTTAGTTCTTTGTCACAAAAGTTTAATACAGTGTAAATGAAAGATGAAAGATCTCATTGGCATTTCTGCAACGATGCATCTTGACAACACTATAAATTGACGTCTCCCCTCTTTCACACCGTAGTTTGATTTGTCTAAGCCTACGCCTGCTCCACCCGCCCCCACCATGGGTCCAGGAATTCTGGAGAACAGGGGGGACTTCGACCCTCCTGAGTCCCCTCCTAGCAGGGACTTTTTTCTAGACTACATAGTGACAGTGATCGTGCCCCTGGCCCTGGCCATCATCCTGTCTCTCCTGCTGGCCTACATCATGTGTTGCAGACGAGAGGGAGTGTATGTATCCACTTTTATCTGCTGTAGGAAGAACCGGAATGTCTTTGCATTAAGACGGGAACCATTATCAGTGAGGGCATTTGATTGAACTTGGGGAACTGTGATTACTTGACAAGTTTTTTTGTCACTTGCAGGGCAAAAAGGAATGCGATGACACCAGAGTAAGTACAGAGGCCCATTTGAGTTACTCACTGGTACTTATGTCTGTTATTATCAGCCTTACACAAACATAATGCATTACTAACACACTACCTGTGAATTTAGGCCGGTAAACTCACTCACCTTTCAGCATGGTGTGATAAAATAAGAAATAATTTGTTATGCGCGTATAGCTCTGGTGTACAAAATTAACAAAAATACGAAACCCCCATTTGAAAAGCACAACCCTTCTTACCCCTTAATAAACTGAAGTATCAGCTATGGCGAAGTGTGTCGATCACTGACCACCTCCAATCTGTTTGTTTTATACATTTTGTTCAGTGTAGCTCAACATTTAGAGCACACTCCTAACACTTCCAGGGTTAGTGGTTTGATTTTCTCTTGGGGGCCACCCATACTTACAGTTAAGCTTTATGCATCTATGGTAATACGGGGTGGTTTACTGTAGATAAACACGACCGCTACTCGGGGTATGTTACTGTATGTTACTTTCGCAGTATCCAGCTGTACCACCACCACACCATTCACGGGAACAGTGATGAGCTGAGGTGTATGGCTGGAGGCCGTAGCGTGCCTCCACCCCAGTCCACACTGCCCATGTTCAACTTCCGTACTGGGGAGAGGGCGCCGCCACTGCACTCTGACAGCCCCAGCATCCCCCTCATCATGGCCCAGCAGTAAGACACCCATGTTTACATCAACTGATTTTTATACTGCATTCTATTCGTATTATTATTTGTATTATTCTTATTTCTTCTTCTTCCCTTTTCTCACATTTCTTCTTCTCATTATTATTAGTAGTAGCAGTAGTAATGAGATGATCTAGAACAGGTTAACTGTTTTCAGTGTACCCCCATCTAGTGGTGTTCATCAGGAACTGCCTCTGACTTGCTATAAACTATGATTCTGTAATGAATGGTGAATGATGAAATGTGTATTTTGGAGAAGAGTAGGCTATGTCATGGAGAGTCACAGAAAATCCACACTCAACCTGCATTCTTCTGAATTTGTTTTTACAGTGACCCTTTCTGTGACACACTTCCCAGGTAAACCCAGTCAGGGGAGTTAGTACTACATTCACTCTGGTTAATAATACTTTGATTTGATGTCTCTAAAAACACAGGTTCATCATTCTGTATTTGTTTTGCAGGAAGTAAGAACACCGATGGACATACTTGAATGCTGATTCTGTTTGTTGAATGAGGTTTATTTTTACAGTGTCTGGTTATGAGTTTGCTTTGGGAATTTGATGTTATTTTTTGTTTGTAAACTGACCTTAAAATATAATAATAGTTTGTTTTTCTTGAATTGTTATTACTTGACTCTATAATCCATGAAATTGTGTTTCAATATATTTAAATAATAAAAAAGTATCAAGATGTTATGTTGTGATTTGAACAATTTATTTAAAGAATTCCTGAACAGTGTCTTGATCATAGCATGTACCAAGCATTAGGCTCTTCCTGTGTTCAGCACTATGCACAGAAATTTGATGAACCCTGGTAAAAGAAAAGGATACTCCTACACCTAAAACATTTTAATAGTAATAATTTGATTTATCTCTGTATGTTTTTTAATGAATGATCACATTCTGTTCAACAGTCTTTTGAATAGAAGCAAATATATTTGACACACAAAACCACAGACAAACAAGCACACATGATGAACATCACACATCTCTGCAGATATGCTAGAATGTAAGGTTGAATATTACAGTCTACACTGTAGACTGGGTAATCTACCAGCCTGCCAAACTAACACATTACGGAAATGTCAATTCATACAGGAATGTTATTATCAGGCCTTCCTCATCAGTAAGTACTCTTTTGTTAATGAGATGAACTGCACTGAAGCCCAAAGCTACAGCTGAGGGAAGTACACTGACCTTGCCACTGTAAACAACGTGGAAGACATGAACAGGCTGATAGATTATGTAGGCAATAATTATAAGTGAGTAATCTGGATAGGGCAGTATGACAACCCTACCAGCTGGATGTGATCTCTGTATATGTATATAATATTTATATATTATATATATTTATTTAATATCCTGGAAAATCAAAAATGATTAGTCCTTTCATATCTAACAGAGAGACAGGCAGGACACAGAGACGAGGAGAGGAGAGGACAATTTAAGATGAAATATGTTCCTATGTATAATTTGTGAATTAGGCCCATTATTTCCATTATGTTGCCTGCACTATCCTGGCAATTCCACTAGGTGGCAATAAATCATTACAGAGAGAGGAGAGGAGAGGTGAGGTGAGGTTAAGATGAAATATGGTCTTACGTTTAATTTGTGAATTAGGCCCATTATTTCCTTTATGGTGCCTGCCCTATCCTGGCAATTCCACTTGGCAGAAATAAATCATTACACAGTCCGAAACGTACTTGAAAACCATGCCTGCATACACCATTTAAAACCGCACACAATTTTCACAAGTAAACTACTTCACCTTGGCATGAGACCAACCCGATTAAAGATATTAGTAGTCGGTACTTGTTACACAGCCAATTATTCAAATTAAGTACCATTATTACCAGTGGTACCCTGCCTCACCAAGGTTAAGTGATAATTGGACAAAATGTCTTGAGGTTATGTCCAATTTTCTCATCGGTCATACCCTTTATGGCACACTTCAATACAATGAGGGTCAATAAGGGTGATTGTTTTGGTCCCACTGCCATCTAGTATCCTATCCTGTTTTATGGTGCTAAATTGAATTGTAACAAATATCTTTGTAGATGGACACATTATTTATATTATTAAATGTTTATGATTACTATTATTATTATAACATGTAAAATGTTTGTTTTCTATGAATTATTTAGTTATTTATTTTATCATGTTCTAGAATGAAAATATGATGTTCTGCGCAAAGGTTTATCAATATATTTTATTTCTCTTTTCCACAATGTTTTAAAGGATTATGCTTCTCATCCTGCTATTCTCAGGTCAGTTTGAGTTTATGTGTGTGTGTGTGTGTGTGTGTGTGTGTGTGTGTGTGTGTGTGTGCGTGTGTATTTGTGTGTGAGTATACATGCATGTATGCTTGCATGTGCGTGTGTGTGTGTGTGTGTGTGTGTGTGTGTGTGAGACAGTGTGTGTGTTTGTGTGTGTGTGAGACAGGGTGTGTGTGTGTGTGTCTGTGTGTGTGTGTGTGTGTGTGTGTGTCTGTGTGTGTGTGTGTCTGTGTGTGTGTGTGTATGTGTGTGTGTCTGTGTGTGTGTGTGTGTGTGTGTGTGTGTGTGTGTGTGTGTGTGTGTGTGTGTGTGTGTGTGTGTGAGTGTGAGTGTGAGTGTGTGTGTGTGTGTGTGTGTGTGTGAGTGTGAGTGTGAGT
>OMKK01056005.1:15095-28048 GCA_900302305.1 Polymixia japonica | reverse complement strand
TACAAATCTATTTAACTATTAAATCAAAAAGTGAAATAAAACAATAGTGAAATTAGTACTGTGTTGATCTTTGTCTGTGATACTGTAGCCTATGGCATAATGAGGCTCTCTGATCGAAAACAAATTATTCAATCAAAACATATTCTGAACGTAACAGATGACAGAAAAACTGCTAAATTGAAAGCTGGGGTTAGCTCTGTCGATAAGGAGCCAGCTAATGCTCCTTATTCGTATTTTTCTTTTAAGGTGCAACGGAAAATTTGAATAAGGATGTGTGAATAAGGAGCGAACTTCAGTCTCGTTATGTGCAGGCAGCCTAGTAAAAATAAAACACAAATCAGCAGTTTTCGACAATCTCTTATAAGCAAAGAGAAACAAAGTCGCTTTTTTCACCTCATGTCAACATGGAATCGTATGAAGTTTGTCGGTAGCTTTGATTTGCCTGACACGTGTAGAACAAGCTGGTATTGGTGCTGCTGCCATCACACTTCTGAACGGCTGTTCTGATGGAAGACTGGCCAGAAGAGTACACCTGTTTGGTTGTGTGGATGGTGGGTTTTTTCATTTTCTACTGAAATCTTTTGTTTGCTGTTATGTTTATTAGTTATGTTTACTGTAATCGTGAACTTAAACAGGGCTTTAAAAAAAAAAAAAAAAAAACATCTTCCTCAGCGATATTTCCAATATGTAAAATAAAGGCGACAGATCAAATAACCCTAACCGTAGAAAGAGTTTTCTCTTTAAACTTATTTCCACAGGATATGAATCATCATTACTAAATATTACAAATGAAAGCCAAAATAATCACCATATATTCTATATATTCTAGATCTGACGTGGCCCCTCGATTGGATGGGCGTGATGCAGTGAATGCAGCTGCCTTTGCTTCCTTCCTTGCAGTGCCACCTGCTCAAGTAAATGCTTTGGATACCATTATTTGGCATTTGTACAGGTATGTCACTTTCATATACTCAAAATACTCTTTTAATTTGCATCATCATATAGTTTTAACCAAAATTAATCAATATAACTTTTGTCATCATTCTGGGCAACAGCATTAAGTTGTTCTTTCATGTTGAAGGAACGGCTATCAACTACCGTTTCAGCTTTTACAAATCCAAACACTGCGTAGTCTGCAGACTCTCCACCACGCCACAGAGGTCCAGGATGCGGATCAGTTGCCCCTGACACCTTTAACTCACTGCGTGTGGCTGAACGCATGTTTACGTTTACCATTTGTCAATTTGATTGTGTGGTTCTTCTTGCGTGTCATACTCCTGTTGCGCAATGACTTGGCAGTCTTGGCAACATTCTGCGTGTGGTCTCTCAGAGTAAAGCTAATGCTAACATGCTAGGTGTATTTTAGATCACAACCCCTATCACGATTAGCATTAACTCCGACCTGAGACAAGAGTTGACAGTTGATTCACCGCCCATCCACTCTTCATTGTTGGTATTCAACATTGTTGATAGACATGTTGGTAAGACCGGCTGGATCACTGGAAAGGACTGTAGGGGGTGACAAAAACATTTATTACTGTTGGACTGGTGAGAAATACTGTACATTTGAATTAAAAGGTTATATCTTATATCTAAGACATTAATTGGTTATATGATCTCAGGGGGATCCTGGACAACCAATTAGAACAAACATTTTGTAGAATGTATTTCAGACAAAGTGCCTGAGATCGTAGCCAAAAAGGTATAGTTTATGAATGGTGTCTAAAGTGTCTAAAAATAAACATGTGAGTATATAAGGCACCTGGACTTGTGTCTGTGCTCAGTTGTCTTTCTAAACATCCCCTCAACTATAATTCAGAATTACTATTGGGTCCCCCAAAACACTATTTTCCACAGATAAAGTATTATAGTACGAATGCAAATCCATAAATCAGCCTCAATTGAAGTGATGCATCTGGATGAATGTTCACACCAAAGTCTTGCAAGAGAGACCACAAACAAGTTCAGAACAATGTGATGGGCAAATTTCACTGGGTATCAATATAATGTACAATAGCTGTGCTGTGACTCTGTCAAGATGCTAATCTAGATAGTAATGTTGTCAAAACGTCTCTCTGTGCGTTCGCGTGTGTGTGTTATAATAGTTACATGCCACTGACCTGTCTCGAGGGGACACTGACAACACTTCCTATTTCAGTGTATTTCTGCATGAGCTGCCACCTCTTTCCCGCCTTCTTGCTCTCTTGGCTTCGTAGTCGTGCTCTCCGCCCTCTGTCTGTCTGCCTCTCAATGAGCAGTAAACTGAAATGTTAGCATGCCTGACTTTTATATACTATATGACTCATGTGAAATCCCCTTTTAACAGGATGACTATTAAAGCAAAAAAAATCACAAAAGAAATGTGTTCGATCGAATGGATTTCATGTAAATGATGCCTATAGGCAGATGATATATTATATATTATATAATTCATCAGGTTATTTACCTGTGACTTCATTTGAAAGAGGTGATCTTGGCAGCTACCTTAGACACAAAAACTACAAAAAAAAAACAAAAAAAAACTACAAGACACAAAAACTAATAAAATCAAGATTTGGAGATAAATGTTTCACTTAACCGTCAGTATTTCAATAGGTAGCCACAACATATGGCTGGGTTGGTAGAACTAAATCAAGGCGTCACAAAATAATTATGCAAGTCCATCTCCTCTTACAGGATTTTACTGTGATATTCATATGGCTATTTGATACACTTGTATGCGATTTCCTAAACTTTGAAATAACTTTGAAATTCTGTCAATGCCATCTCTCCACTGTCTGTCTTTCTCCTGTTATTTCCTATTGCCTCCATGAAAATTACAAAAAACTCTTTGTAGCTACATAACACTTATGCATTATTCATCTTAACGGAACATTGTCTGTCCTTGGATCAGGTACAGTGAAAAATCAATTTGGGAGTTAATTTTTCCATCACAACATTTTGTGATGCGGAGCTTCCCTTCTTTAAATGTTGACTAAGGAGTGTGCAGTAAACACAAGGGGTTGTCCAAAATAACAATCAACATAAACAACTTACTATCAGGGTGACTGCTATTGCAATCGTATTTGCATATTTACACAAGATTTGATTGTTGACCTATTGCTTATCAAACCACCTAATCAATGACCGCAGGGGGACGAAATTAATCTTGATTTCTATTAGTCAGTTAAGGGTGTGTCACTGAGGGGGTTTTGACAAAGACCCTTAACACTAAATGACTGTACTCTATCCTTGTTGCGTTTCTCAGACGTTGTCTTGAACTGACCCAGAATCTAACGTCCCAGCAGTGTTTGCTTGTGGTAACCCAGCAACCCAGTCATAGTGTTCTTTTATGAGAAATATGGTGCCTCCCCATTCCCTCACGCCATCCATCCGCATCTCATCTGCACAGAGAGCAGCACTTACAATGGTATTGGTAAGAACAAGTCAAACCTTCACTCAATTTAATAACAGAAGCAACACATTGGTGGTGAATGAATGAATGAATGAATGAATGAATCTTCTCTAGGGTCCAAAAATCACAGTGAATTCAGCAGTCATATTCCAGTAAACGTGTTCAAAAAGGACAATTCAGAAAAGAGATCCTGAAGTGAAAGAAGAAAGGTTGATAGAACAAAAGAAGGTGGGGGAAGAGACAGAGAGATCATAGGGACCCCCCCCACATCTACTGGGAATTCACAGTATGTTGGCTGAGCTGGTATCAAGCAGCCACGTAGATAACCTTTTCAGTTGTGGATTTATTGTGTTCAAAGTAAACACCAATACGAAATTACTTTCTATTACATTGCTTCAAAATGCGACTTGAAACTGCAATCCAGATGTTAATTATAATGCATTCATTATTATGTAAGTTGTTTCCTTGTTTTTGACAGTTTCAGTTTTGAAGAAAATCTGCTTCCTGAATTGGGTTCAACACAGTTCAATGCCACAAATATGTATAGTTTTGTAATCTTGAATAACTGGTCATTGGCAAATCTTCATTAGACAAGAAAGGAAATTCTAGTCGACAGGTTGGGTCACCTCACTGCTTGATATCCATAATTACTGTTATTTAAAGGTTACCATAGTAGGCAGATAATCTGTTTCAACTGTTCATAGGAAGGAGTGCATGTTGCAATCATACAAGGAAGAGAGAGAGAGAGGGGCTGTTTCTATTGTTAGAACTTTGTGTAAGACAAACAAAATCTAGTGTTGATCTTAGTGTAAAATAACCTTCACTCTGAATTCTTCTATAAGCACTTTCAATTCTTTCACAACGTACTACAAAGTAAAAATGAAAGCAAGGTGAAAGTTCTAAGCAGTGAACTTTGTGGATTCTTTTTATGTCATTCTTAAAAAAAAACTAAAAAAAACGTTCTTTTTTTTCTCTCTTTTCCTATTATGCAGTCTGTCGCTCTTTCATTGACTAAAGTGTTTCCACGTGGGTATCTTAAGGGCTTGACTTCACATTTTCCTGTCATATGTGGGATGCACATGAGTGCACAGACAGCTGATATTATCTGGTAACATTTCCAGCTCTCGATGTCTATGTCGTCACACTATCTTGGTATGTATGTCGTCGTTGAATGACAGATGCGGCGCCCGGGGGGGAAATTTTCAGAGAGATTAAATAACCACAATTTTTACCTTAGACACATTACAGTATAGTTCGTTTTCATGTCACCGAGAAGCCGTCAGTTCTGTTTCAGCCTGACAAACGGCTAGTTTTAGCCCAAAGACGAATAATAGACAAAACATATCATGCAGTCAAATACTACTAGGCTACCAAAAAGCACCAATAATTAGGGACTACTTAATTTCTATGTATACATTCCTTCTTACTTTTTCACAACGGTAGACAAGTATGCCATGGTATTAGAATGAAGAGCTGTTTCCTGAATCACGACCGCAGTGTCTAAAATTAACAGCAAGTTTCAAGGAAGTGTAGGAGGGGTTTTACAGGTGGGAAGGGTAACGTTGGCTATGATTCAATTTTGCAACTTAGTGTAAATGTCCTCGCTCACATTTCTCAACCATTCTTTGGAATAGGTAGTCCCCCTGAGGACTTTCCTCTATGAGGTTGATACTGGCACTACTGTACCTAATATAGATTATCTATGTTTAAATTAACAAGTCGGTACTAAATAGTTGATAATTGAGTTGATAGTTGATTTTACTCCACAATCCACTTTATTCTTGACTTAAATTAATCACCAATGCAGCAGCTCCAGGCAGTGCATTTTAATTACACCACAGATAAGGATCAGTTTATCTTTTTTTGAGAGAGTTGTTGACTAATATGGACTGTCCTTGGTGTCTTAAATCATTAGGTTTTCACTTTTGGAATGTGTTTAAATTGTATGAAAAGGTGCAACATATATCTTTTAGTAACCTTAGTAAAGGCTATACATCGCATTTCATAATGAGTTTGTGACTTGTTTATGAACAATCAACATCAAGAACAACTTCTTGACACACTTAGGTAGAATATCACATGGTAACAGCAGATTACAAAACAAAAGAGAAATGCTTTTTTTTTTTTTTTCATTTAAAAATACATTTTTCATTTAAAAAAAAACTGAGTGAAAGGCCTTCTCATTTCAATATTACTGTGAAATGAATTATGACGCATTCTATCTACAAACAGCTTCTGCTTCTGACTGCATCAGGCTTCATTTGATCCAATGTGGGAAAAACCCTTGGGTATTTTTGCTAGACATTTTGTTGATGATGTTCCCTTTAGAGCAAATGTTAACCTATTTATTATTTGGATGTCTCTTAACTTCAACAGCTTTTAACATTCAATTCATCTTTTACTGTCACAAGCAAAGTGGACAGCTTTTTCTGTGTCCTACAGAGTCATAAGTGCATTTGTGTATTTTATTGGTGTTTGAATTTTGTTTTTTTAACCACTTTGTATTTAGGTTAAGTAAACAAAATAAAAACTGTAATATAAATGTTACTTGTCCATTCGATAACATGTTATGGTCCCATTATAAATGTGCTATGTAAACCCCTTATAAAGACAATGTGACTGCTTTTCCCTCCATTTATCTATTGTTCAAGAATGAGAAAACCACAATTCTCAGAGTCAGTGTCAAAGTCAGATTTTTGGGAATAAAGAAAAGTTTAAGTTCCACGCATTTTTTTTTTGTCTTTAGAAATCAGTTTCATAGAATAAGAACACACATAAAGGATCATAAGAACTTTCAACTCTACTACTATTAAAGATAATCAAAACAAAAATAAACAAACAATTAAAATTAAAAAAATTATAATGCACTATAATGGTCACCAGCCCTCAGCTCCCTTTTAGTCCAATCTTTTTAGCCTTCCTTTACTTTAGTTTAAATTACATTTTGTCTTAATCTTACTTTGGGCTGTGTGTCCGTCTCACTTCACCGTTTACTGCCTGAATGTTTTTAGTTGCCTTTTTTATTCATGAACATTTTAGGTGTGATGTCTACGGTTTTAAGATTTGGATTGACTGCAATATGGGTACAAACAAAACTGGAACTTGCATTGAGCGGATATGATTAGATATGTGTGCATTTAAAGAAATATCCATTTACAGAACGTGGTGGTATGTATGTTGATATGCTTAAAGAATGATTCATCACCATGAATCATCACAGATGATTCAGAAATAGGTTACCGATTACAGTAATATCACATAATATCAGTAATATCAGATTACTTACAAGGGTAACTACATTCTTGTAGTTACCCATGCTCATACATTTTGCATTAAACAAAAACGTTTTATCAAAATACACACTGAAACAGGAGGATAAAAATGTCTCTGTTAAAGATTGTTCAGTGGAAGGTAATAGAATAGACATCTCATAAAGATATTTGTAAGCAAGGCTTGTCACAGTATAGCATCAGATGTGGGGAAAAAAAAGCATATTTAGTTCGTTACAAATCAAAACAATAGTAGTCCTTTTTGGCTGCTCATATATTCAGTACTTAAATTATGATGAAATTCCACCTATTACATAAAGATTCCAGAGCTTATTCTTTATCCATTCCCTCTCGCAAGTGATCTTTAAAATCAGCGGCCCAGAAAAGTGCCTGCAACATCCTGCCTATACTAACACCTTACCAGATGACCAACATCGCCATCTACTGGTAGCAGCGAGAAAGCACAGAAAGGAGAAGTGGTGAAAGGGGCAAAAAAGGCAACAAATAAAACCTTCAGTGGTGTGGAAGAGCAGACAAATGTCATCACAGGAAACAATGATGTGAGCTCATGTTCGTTCATATTGCTTCAAAATGGAAGATGAAATAGCTATTGAGTGGTTAGAGGTGCTATCTGTATATGTTAAAAAAAAAAAACTAAAAAAAAAAAAAAGTTGAATTATCACATTGATAGTAATACTGGTGAGCATCTGAAAACCTCCCCTCTCTCTCTGTTTTGACCGTGCCTGAGTGGCGCTGTTTACCTCTACTTTCTGGTCTTTGTTTTGCTTTGACGGTCCATCATACAGACCCCGCAGAGCCTTAATCGGCGGCTATTTACATGTGCATACCACCAAATACAGTGCAATATCAAACACTGGTAATTCCCAAGTCAAAACTCCACAAGTAGAAATCATGGTGTCATTTACGGCAGAGGTAACTCAACCAAGTTTTGACAGTGATTTCACAGTATGTCAAACTATTAAGCAAGTTTGTTCTTCAAAAAGGGACCATTTGACAATTTCTTTTTAAGTTATGTGCTGTATTTGGAGTTTATTTTTCATTAAAAAAATATTATATGAGCTCTCTTGATTGAGTTCTGCTAATGTGGCTCCCTGGCCAAAACTTAGTGTTCTTATTGAGTAGGAAAATAGGGATAATCTGCTTCCTCATTGATCTGAAAAAACAATTCCTTCTCAACTTTGTTGAATTTGGAAATGTATGGTATCAATGTTATGGTTTAAGTGATTTAGGATGACTGGTGATTGTTTTATTCTTTGAAACAAATACTACTTGGCAGGTTGAGTTACCTCTGCTGGATATCCACAACTACTGATAATCAAAGACAGCCACAGTGGGCAGACAATGTTTCAACCCACTGTTTCTGATTACTAATATAGATTATAATGTTCATAGAATGGAGGATGTGTTGCAATCATACAGGAAAGAAAAGAGATATTGCACTTCAAACAGCAAGGCACTCCCTCTCTTTCTCTACACCACTCCTCTCTCTCACAAGACAAAGCAAGAGGCAGAGGTAAGCAGCAAAACCTTTGATTCAATATCTAAATAATGTAAAGTAACCTGTTAATGTTGGCTTAAGTCAGGGATCTTAAATCCTCTGTCCAAAACTGCTTGATTACTGTGGATTTCAGCAATTGGAACCTGGTAAAATTATGATCAAGCAACCACGTTTGCCAGTAATCTCAGCGTAGGTCAGTATTACTACTGTGTTGAAATTATAAGAGGTGTGTCTACCAATGCAGGAATGTCTGTATGCATGGTGTCCCAGTTCATTGTGTGCAAGGAAGTTTGGTACAAACAGGCCTGGTCTAGATATGGATCTAGGTAGGGAGTGAAGTCATGGTAAACTCAGGGGCCGTGTTGGCTGCAGGGAAAATAGATGGGCAATTATCCTTTCAGATTCCTTTCTCTTTAATCATAAACTAACACTTGTGTTGTGCATGAAGCATGTGCATGTGTGTGTGTGCAGGGCAGGGTGGAGAGAGATGTGTTAAGTGACATGACTGAACATATTGTATGGAATTCTATATTCATATTGTTGGCCAAGCCTTGTATTTCTTAGCTTTACACAGCTTTGATATAAATCATTCATCATACTCATCTCTCTCTCTCGCTCTCTCTCACTCTCTCTATATATACAGTATAGTATATATACTGTATATATACCCACCTCATCTAATATATCATATTCATACTACTACATGCATTCTATACTACTTTTTGCTATCTATCTACTATCTGATGCTAAACTGCATTGTCATTGTTTTAGTACTTGTACAATGGCAATACAGTTGAATCTAATCTATCTATCTAATCTATTCACAAAAAAGAACATCTCAATAACACAAACCTGAAAAAGTGGAAGGAAGTACATCACCATGGTAGTAGGATGTTGCGAAATGAGTCTGTTCTGTACGAGTGTACACGTGTGTGGTCAGTCTCGTCACTAATTCACGCCCACAGGGGCCGAGAGCTTTCAGTTTTGGTTGCGCAGTAAACTACACCTATTCCAGTGTGCTTGGCCCTTTCTTTCTAAGGCTCTAGAAAAAGTTGTTGGTGAACAATTGAAAACAAACGGAAAACAAACAGAAACAGACTCTTTGATTCTACACTGTCTATTTCATTGGAACGTCTCAAACACTGGGTTGGCATCTCCGGTTCAGTTTTAAGGTGGTGTTATTCTTACTTACAAGATAGATCTTTTCACTGACCTGAGGTCCTCAGCCAAAGGACCAAGGGTGACCGGGCCTTTTCTGTTAGGGCCCCCACTCTCTGGAACAACCTCCCTGAGGAGATCAGACTGGCAGGCTCCTTATCCTCCTTTAAATCTCTCTTTAAAACATATCTTAATTCTTATTTTATTGATTATTTTCATTATTTTATATTGTTTTATTTTACTCATTTTACTCTTCTTCATATATAGCTCCTTTTGCTTCTATATTTCCTTCCCAATGTTGTATAACTGTTTTTAAATTACCATTGTTTTGTCTACCATTTTTATTTTGTCTTGTAAAGCACTTTGTGGCTTTGTTTTGAAAAGTGCTATATAAATAATGGTTATTATTATTATTATTATTATATGAACACAATTTTTCTATACATGTGCTTCTTGTATTATGTGTGTTCTGTGTATTTGGGAGTGACATAATTAATGGATTGATTTAATTTGTGCAATTTTGCATCCTCATTTGAATTATACTAAATGCTTACTAGGAGGCATTCAAAATAGTCGTGACAAGAAATCTCAGCAAGGGATTATTATCTGTGTGCATTAAGTGTTTTTTTTCCCCCCTCTACAATACAGCTCAGGTACATTTGGAAATTAAATCCAATGGCTGCTCTGAATCGCACTCAGTCCCCCATCATCTTTTGTCAGGTAGATGCTGTCAGAGGAGTCCAAATTGCAGTCACCCTGATAATCTTCCTGGTGAGAGAAATCTTCAATGGCTGTCAAATAACAATTCTGTGCATTCTTCTGTGCACATCAATGACATCTGCATTATTATGAACGTTTGTGGATAAACTACTCTTTTATGCTCATTACATCTTTTTTTCTGAGATTTGTATGTTTGAATTGTGTATCTTCATAGTGAAAAACCAAAAATCTTAAAATCAAGTCTGCTTGAATTTAATTCAGTTAAGAGTTTAAAAAACATTTACTGGAATGGAGGGTTGGAGGTCATAATGTTGATAATGTATTGCTTATTCTCTTGGTTCCACCAGGTGGGTGTACCTCTAAATGTTCTGGTGGTCTGGGCACTCGGCTGGCGAACTGGTCGCCGCCTGGCACGCCGAGGCAGCGCTGGTGGGGAGACACGTGCTGCCAGCAGCTTCCGTGTTTACGTACTAAACCTGGCGGTGGCTGACCTGGTTCTCCTCCTCCGTACGCCTCTTATGGTGGGCTACCTCATTCACAATTGCAGTTGGCCATTTGGCAGCGCCTTTTGTAGTTTTGTTATGTTCCTGCGATGCCTGGGGTTGTATGCTGGTGCATTCCTCCTCTGTGCAGTGGCCTTGGAGCGTTGCCTGTGTCTGCTGAAGCCCATCTGGGCCCGGCTGCGACGGCCCCCTTGGGCTGTCCCTCTTGCCTGCAGCCTCCTGTGGGTGGTAGCCATCTTTCTGTCTGCTCCCTACTTTCACAGCGCCTTCCTGATGGAAATAAATGGAACATACCAGTGCTGGGAGAGCGCGACTCCTAACATAGGTCTGTTTGTCACAGAGAGTGTCGCAGGCTTCATTCTTCCCCTGCTGGTGTTCTTGGGAAGTAACATGGCTGTTTTGCTCACTATTAAGCAAGCAGGGCTCCCAACACCCTCCTCCTCCTCCTCCTCCTCCTCCTCGTCCTCCTCTCGCAGGATGGCAAGGATGTACCAGTTGCTCTTCTTCACCATGCTCATCTTCCTCACCTGCTGGGTACCCTACTTTGTCTGTCGGTTCCTCCGGGCCCTTACTATCCATCGGCCTATGACGGACAGGCTGCGTGGTCACGCGCTACTTGGGACATACATATCTCTGTTCCTGGTGTACATCAAGAGTGCCCTTAACCCTGTGCTGTATGTGTTTGCAGCCCGTGGATTAAGCCGTGCTGTCCGAGCTTCACTTGTCTCCACTATAGAGCGAATTTTCAATGACGATTCCACAGAGTCCATACGTAGGAAGTCACTGAGGTCTGGCAACTCACAGGTTTAGCTGCAATGTCAGTTGTTGTTTGAATGTATAGCTTATCTAAACATGAGCATAGATTTTCACACAGCTACAACTTCAAGTCAATTTCACAAAGGCCATCGGTCCACAATCTGGAACGGTGTAAAAATAATTTGCCGTCAACCCATTACTGAAGTCAAGAAATCACCCTCATCTCTCCACTACTCTGTCTCTGTAGGATCTTAGAATGAATGGTCAGACTGTGGGGGAGCAGAAGACTGAATGCAAAAAGAAATTAAATAAAAAATAAATAAATAAGCCATGGTGACAAATACAATATGTGCGAAAACGTTAAAGAGTTATCCGTATATTATCGACATGTCTATCTTATTGCAAGAAGTATTGTGAAAAGACTATTTGATTTAGCCTCTAAAAGTCACTTTTGGTACATATGGCTGTTTTCCACTGCATAGTACCAGCTCGACTCGACTCTAATTGCCTTTTTTGGTTTTCCATTGGGCATAGTACTGGGATAGTACCTGGTACTAATTTTTGTATCACCTCCGTCGAGGTTCCAAGCGAGCTGAGGCGATACCAAAACATCAACATTTGCCAGGTCAGCTTTGAACTAGCTAAAGCTTTTGCTTGTGTTTATCGTAAACCTCAGTTCTGTAATTATCAGTCGCAATGGCTATTTATTTGACATATACACAAACTAACGCTAGTGGTCCGTGTATGTTTTGATAGTTTGTTCATTGGATTAAATCCAATTAAAAAGTGGCAGAAATGAGAAAACGACTCGTATTTTATTTTCGTATTTTTCGAGACACATAAACGAAAATACGAGTGGAATTTTCCTCGTCTTGTTTATGGGTACAAAACCAAAATAGACAGTGACAGAAACTAGAAAGGTGTACCAATCATTGTGGCCAGTGACAACAACCCATTTTATCCCCTTTCTCGTTCTCTAGTACTGTATATGCGTCGCTGTGACAACCAGATACAGTGAGGAGGTTCTATCTGCAGTGGAAAACCAAGTACCTGGTACCAAAAGCGAGTAGAGTCGAGTTGAGTTGAGTCGAGCCGCAACTATGTAGTGGAAAAGCGCCTTTACATTCCTTACACCTCTGGATAGCTGTTCTGTTATGTGGCGTTTTGAAAGTAGAGCTACATCTTTTGATTGTTGATTGAAAAAAGGATGAAACAACAGTTATAGCACTTTATATTTATTTATTTTTTTAAGGTCAGCATCAGTGTACTTCAAACTAACAAAATTAAGGACTTTAAAATTTTAAAGATCCATAATCCATAACTTCACGTTGAAAAATCCTGTTTTTGTTACTTTCACTCATCAATAGCGTGACCAGGTGTCCCGCTTTACGCAAGACTGCATGTCCCGCATATTGAGACGATATCCCGCATTTTGACTGGCTCTCTAATTTTCAAGTCAAACCCACTGCAGGACAGACGCTTTTCAACAATCTGGCATTTATCCAACAGCTGTGAAAGAACGCGGGGAAAGCTGTCGTCACGGGGCTGCGTTTGATGTCAATCGAACTGCGCGCGCGCGTGTCAAGTGCGCGTTAACCTGTCACCGTCTTTGCTGCCCACGCAACGCCCAACGC
>OMKK01056005.1:0-15075 GCA_900302305.1 Polymixia japonica | reverse complement strand
GGGGGGGGGGGGGGAACTGTGAGTCACATAAGACCGTAAGAACTGTGAAACTTTAGCTTCATTTTATGCTTACCGAATTCACTTAGCATGGGAGTTGGGAAAGTTGCATTCAAATCAAATGTGTGTTTTGTTAAGTCCTTCACATGCTAAAGGCCTAACCTGTAACCTGTATAGTCTATTGTGTGCTACTGAATCAACCAGAGGGCAAAGCATGGAGATGGAGAGCATTATGTAAGTGTTAAGAAGTGTGTGTGGGTCTTGTTTGATTGCAGAGCTTTTCAAAAGTCAGACTGGAATAAACTTCAAACACTTTTAACGTGCGTTGTCCAGTTCTTTCAGAATCCCACAGCCCCAGAACTTAGTCATTTCAAGCATTTTTAGCATAATGATGACAGAAATATTATATTTTGTTACTGGGAACAAAATGGCATGAGGTATTTAAAGTGGCAATCTCGAAGATCTCCGAAGATTTTAATTTAAGTAAATGTCAGTCACTGAAAAGTCACCATCTATTGCCGAATGAGGTAAGTGGTGATCGAGCCTCTGGTCCACTGATGAAAGGCCTTGCATTTGCAGTATTATGAGTATTAAGAACCGGGTGTCTGTGGCGATTTTACCGCCATGCATTCAAATCACAAGCAGCACAGTTGGTGACGCATTTTCCCTTTGAAGTGAGGTCCAAAAACACACCTGTAATTACCGCTTTTTGCCATAGGTGCCGCCAAAGAGAACAAAAGGGAGATTTTCGAGATTAGCCCTAGTTAATCATCACTGCTCATTCCAACTGAACTGTACAGTTTAAAGTCCACCTCCAGGAATTTGTGAGCTGTTTATGATTGTCCTATGCCAACCCCTGCTGTTATAAATCAATTTGATAGTCACCACCATACATCTTTGATAAATAAGTGATTTGTGCACCAATAACAGCTCCTCCAAAAACAGTATTTGGTCAAAAGTAACGTATCACTATCCAGTACTGAGAGAGCAGTACATAGTACCTTTTGGCACTATAAAAACACAAGTCTGGCAACAAGACAAGCAGAACTGGACAAGAAGCTGAAAGCCAAGGTAAAGAGAAAAATGCAGAGCACAATTGCTAGGACTGCCTGGCTCCCCTACTCCAGCGAGTGGTTCAAAACCACTTTTTTTCTAAATGTGATGTGAAAAAGTGAAATGCAACTCAGCATGAATATTGGGCAACCAGAGGGACAAGTGGGTTGGCTTTTTAAACCCATCCATGTAACCGGTTTGCTAGTGCAGCACTGAGTATATTTTTATTAGATTGCTTTCCCAGCCTTGAACATACCCAGTTATATACATTTGCAAGGATAATACTTGTACACATTTTGAAAAGTTTCTAAGGTCCAGCAACATTAAGTTAAACAGGAGAGTATGCACTTCAGAGCGGAAAACATTAAAACACAGAATGACAAAATGAAGCACTATTGCGATGTTCTTGTCCAATACCCGTTTCACACACATCCCAGGAGTATTACGGTGTGTTGACGTATCAATATTTGTGTTGAACGTGGCATTTTACCTGACGCTCCAGACACTGCTCTTCAAACTCACTAATTCCTTCATAGACTGTTGATGGGTATTATTAGCCTCTCTACTGTTGCTGCTGCAATGCCTTATCTTTGTAAATCCCCCCCTTGTATAATTCATATTTTACCTGTAACAATGCGCCAATGAGCCAAGGAGGTGTGGCGCCGTGACACAGGTTAAGCACTGACTATTCACACCAAACGGAGCGGAGTGTGATCACTGATCATCGATCGGGGTGAGGTGAGGGCTTGGTAACTGGTCAACGTATTTGTGTGCCTGTACCAGTAGCATCTGGGCGTCTTTAATGGGTGCGGAGTTCTGAAGGACTTTTCCCAATCGGCAAACGGTGGTCTCAGATTCAGCGCTTGGTACCATTCTCGTCATCCGATGCTGCAAGAGACAAGGCAGGCGAGACCTGTTACGATGTGCAATACCACGGCGAGTCAGCTCAAACGGAGTTGTCTGAAGAATGTCAAGATGAGCGAATGTTTAGTTGTTTGTCCCATAAAAAAAAGGACAGTGAGAAAGTAACCTGAATATAGTAACAATATAGTAGTAATAATAATATAATCATGGCTATAGCCTATAGTTATAGAGATCCACCCAGACAAGTTAGCAAAGATTTTGTGGTTTTTGCACAAATCTTCCTAGAATATTGCAGACAGACATTACACAACAGAAAACAATGAACTTCCTGTTCCTCTGTGGAGGAAGTGTGTGCTGAGACACTGCCACTACAGCACATTTACCAAGAAATAGTGGTGAACAATATGAATGAGTCATTAAAGTAATAGCAACGCAATACCAGTCACACTATAGGTATCAGATATCGCTACAGCGTAAAAAGGTGTGCTGTGCACCACTCATTCTTACCTGTAATGTTGCTTCATTGTCGTTGCGTAAGGGCAGAGCAGGCAGGCTGAGCACTCCTTGCTCAGACATCTGTAAGATCTGTGTTCAACAAAAAGAGAAAGAAATTTGGAGAGAGAGAGAGAGAGATGATGGAGATTGAACCACTTGTCCACCAGTGTTTGCTAAAAAATATATATCATATTTTCATTTATGTTTGCATTTTCATTTGTTATGTTTATTCAACATAACAGAATGTCTGCGTGTGTTCTGGTTGTGGTCCACCATGCTCATTTGCTGACATTCCTGGGCGGGTCTACCTCTTTCGCCTTCTCCTCCTCTTCCTCCAGTTGTTCTCTCAGTTTACTGCATCTATAGTCCAGAGAGGCAGTCTCCTCCTCAGTCTTCTCCAGAGTATTGACCACAGCTCTCAAGTCCTCCTGGAAACAGAGGTCACACATTAAGAGACACCGCGCATCACAACTCCAACATCATTTCCTCACCTCTTCACTCTACCTACTAGATGTGATAGTGGCCGTGTGTGGAAAATGATGGTGAACCTGCATAGTTTTCTTCCAAGATAATTATATTATTTCACTCATTTTTTTTGTGAAGGAAAGTTGCCGTTTTGTACGTGATATTTGTAATGTTTTAGACTCCGTGGTACAGCGGAATAGACAGAATTTTTGATTATCAATTTCAACTCGTTTCGTCTTCGACCAAAATACTCCATTTTGAAGTGGGTGCGTGCCAACAGCCGGTTGCGTGAAGAGCGTGCACCGGACTCGGCTGTGGGCGCGCACGTGCAAAAACAAAACAGGGTTGAATACTGAAGCGAATACGCTTTTCGGACTCACTGTACAATCGTTTGGCTACAGAGACCTTGGATTATGCAGCTATGCAGATTATGCTTAAAATGGCACTCGACATGGGGGTGAGTAACCAACACCGTGGGATTAGTTTTATAAGTGAACTTCTCCTCTAACAGTCAATAACAAGTTACTGCGCAACACCAAGGCAGTGTGTACGCACAGTCACAGATTTCATTTTGATAATAACCCGCCAAGCACTAGTTACACGTCAGGCTGGGCCACCTCCGGTAATCTGTCTCTAACCTCCAGTAAACTCAGAGTCTTCTTTCCAACCAATGACTTGTTGGTCTCTTCCCGGTGCTGGCGAGATGATTGTTCAAAGTCTCTTTGTCTCTGGATTGGAACTTTGAGCTCCGCACACTGAGCAAGGAACCTGAAATTATTTGGAAAATAGTAGTAGTATTAACAAACAAGATTTTACCAATCTTGGGCAACAAAACAGGGGCTAGCTAATGACCTTTGATCTACCCTTTAATCCAAGTTCATCTATTGCCTTGTAGAAGCCTTGAATTAAAATGGATTATTGCTCTCATTGCTCATTCTCAAGTGGATCAAAAATATTTTCAAAACATTTCTCACATTGGGCATCAGTAAAAAAATAAAAATAAGTGACATGCAGACACTATGGAATGTGGTACCATGAGCACAAGAACGCAATAGACGTTTTTATTAAACATTATTAAACCGTCTTTTCGTAACTATGAATAACATTTTTGACTCATAATTTCAATGTAGAACAATCATAGATTATATGCAAGAACTATGCTTTGACCATCCAGGACCAAACCGAGAGGTTTAAAAATTACTGATATATTCTCCAAGATCCTGTTCAGCCTCTTTAAGGAAGTGCCCTCACATTAATATGTTGAAAATGCCAGGATGCTAATTAACAGGCTTGGTTATGGAGACACTACAAAAAATATGCCACAGAAAAATAGATTACCAGTAACACTGTTGACTGGTGACAAAATTAACCTATCACCAAGAACAGTATGATGCAAAATACACATTACTCTTTGAGCTTCAATTGGGGTTAAATGTACAAAAGTGAAATTGTCATGTGGCATGTTGATATTTCTCAAACTGCATGCTACAAAACCGTATGCTTGGTAAGGATAACACTTCAATGATTATTTATGTATATAACAAAAGCGATTGAAAAACATGTCATAATGCATTCCTATAGGGTTACAGATTATGCTACGTTTCTGGTTCTCTTTCCTTTGGAAAATTATTTAAAATTGATCACCCAGTCCCTATAGGTAAATTGTGTTAATGGACGTGTCAAATAAATAATGACAACAGCAAGCTGCCACATCACACAGGCTCAGGGGCCTGGCGTTTATACCACATATGCAAACCTTTACAATCTCTGTTCTTTCACCTCTTTTTCAGTATGTTCAGATGTTTCTGGGTTTCCTCCTTCTCTGTTCGTTTGAAGCTAAGTGTAGATCTGTGAAAGAGCAAAATATCCATAGGGCTTTTGTTTAGTAGCCGAAAGAGCATTAGATCAAAGATAGAAGTGCCTTCTATTTCAGTTAGCTAAGAAAAACTATGGTTTGCCTGAGTAACAAGAGTAACATATCTATACAGAGGCTGTATACGACTTATCCATAGTTAAGTGAACACTGTTTGTTTAACACGAAACATAATGAGGTTACTTTCTTAATTAATTAATATCACAAAGCATCCATTAACATGCAGGCCAGGTCACTCACAGAATGGACAGGTCCAGTATATCTTCCACAGCTGTGATGGAGGACCCTGTCATAGGCTTCCATTTTTCCTGACCGCGGACTTTTCTAGGGACTGAAGCCACTGCCACTTTGGCTACTCAGGAAACAGAGTTGAGGAATGAGGTTAAAGGAGGGGAGGGACAGTAATGTGGTTTGTACGCAGGGTGGACTAGATATTAAAGTATAAAACTTAAGTTTCTTCATTTTCCCCATTTAATTGCAATGAGTTAGGATTATTTCCTCACCTTTCCTCTTCTGTGGTGGTTTAGGGTGACTGTTGCCGCTTCCGTTATTGGCCCTTGGGTCAGACTCCTTAAAATAGTTTAAATGTCGAAGAACCAGTGTTACAAGTTACTACTACTAATCATAATCATCATACTTCTACTACTAGTGATGGCAAAACGAGGCTTTCTGAAGCCTTTCGGCCAATTGTATTGAAAATGGGTTCACTACTTGATGCTTCATTTAACACAGTGCACTCGAGTGACATCTGTTGGTGAAATAAATGTCGTGAACTTAAATGAGGCAGACGTTCAGTTGCATTTGGGATTCTTTTGAATGCTATGCGCCATGTACATCTATTAGTTTGACTTTCTTTTTGACTAATTTTGAAGATATGTTAGTTGGCAGGTCTGATTCTATAGGCTATGTTTCTATTCCTTTGTCTATTAAATGTGCTCTACAAATAAAGACTGCGCGCTTGCTTGACTGACTGACTGATTCATTGATTGATGCAGTTTGATATGGTTCTATTACAAATGGAGAAGGGGTTATAATTTAAATACTAAATCCTGCCAATTTTTCAAAAGCTCCGTCTATCAAAATGAAAACAGCAATGTGAATCATTGAGGAATGAAGCAGTGGGTGCTTCAAATGTCACAATTCAGCTGATTTTTCCGCACCAAACATAGCGAGTTTGACGCATGCGTCAGACGTAACATCACTAACTTCTACTACTATTGCTAATAGGAATACTGTTACTACTACTACTACTACTATTACTACTGCTAATAATACTACTACTACCACTACTATTACTACTACTAATAAAAATAATAATACTTAATCATTGAGCCATTTAAAGGAAACATCTACCTTGGACTAATACGTGATATTTAAATTGTAAACAGATTATTTCTATAAAAGAAAATTAATAAAAGAGAAAATTCTTTTTATAACTGCAAAATTGTATATCTTAGCAATATAACATGCAGGATGTTACCGCCTACTTAGCTGCTTGTAGGGCGCAGATGCATCATGTTGTGAACTGTTACTCCATTGTCATAATAATAATAAAACCATCTCCACAATCAGCAGGGATCCGCACTCACCTGGGACTTTGCTGTCTTCCTTCCGGGTTTCTTCTTGTCTTTGACTTGAGGTTGTTTTGATGAGGCCCGACTAGAGCCTCGTACAGGCTTCATGCTAACGTTAGCTTGCGAACGTCACTGACAGGCTAAGTAAAAGCTAGCTACGCGGTTCGACTTGATTGTCCTATATGACCAATAATGGGACCTCGCACCTTGCTGTTTGCCTTCTCAACCACATGCGACGGGCTTTCAAAAATGTCGTATATTATTAAAGCCGACGCACCAAAAACAGCCGAGTTAGACAAGTCTGAGAGCTGTCTGTTGATGCGCGACGCTGTGGTTTCGCGGGAGTGTTTTGAATGAAGTGTACAATGCGCATGCGTGTCGGCGCTCGTAGGTTGCCATGCCGGCGCGGACAAAATCCGCTTATGAGTTGTAACCAAGGAGGTTTTATAATAACCTGATTGTTTGTAACTTGATTTTATGTTACGACATCAACACCGTGCGCTATTCTCACTTACGGTTCACCTATACCTCATGTATATGTTTACAACATAGTTCAAATTTTGACACGGAAGATGTATACTGCTGAAATGCATTAAACCGGCTGATTCTTACACAACTCTTCAGCTAGGCGGGGGAAAGGAGCACATTCATGGTTAGTACATATATTCACTGGGCCTGTTTTTTCCACCTCTGGAATGAGGCAACACTTCACGTCATGTTCAGTGTACCGTTCTAAGTTGATTTGTGCAACCCTCGGTCACATTACAGGCTCAGTCCCAATAAATTCAACCCAATAAGGCTTTGGGAGTAACTCTCTTAGACATACCCAGTCTATGTCCTTGGCACAATTACATTTGGATATTATAATCTGCAAAATCAAGGTAAAAAGCAAAAGACTAGTAATTTCTGACAATGTATTAAAATGGAAAACTATTGTTTCACCTTGTGTTTTAGTTCTCTGTGGCTCATAGCATGACATAGTAGAGACAAGATCTATCAGTTCAATATTATCACAATACTTGGGGTCACAATGTGGTAGTACTGCAATGATTAATGTGATACACAATTGCATTTCAAAGCTGAAATACATATGTAGAATACTGTTTTTCTTTTGACGAGTGAAAAATAAAATATTCCCAAATGTCAACATCAATTATACTTTTGAGTAAAATGCAGTGAAATAAGAATGACAATTTGATAGAACATTACTTTTATTCAAACAAAATGAAAATGTAAATAACATTATTGATCCTTTGTATCAACATCAATATTGTGGAAATGCTGTCATAATTTTATACTGTATCGATTTTTGTCCGGCAGTCCTAGCTCACACCCTTCCAG
The DNA here is from genome assembly GCA_900302305.1 of Polymixia japonica. Taxonomy (NCBI): domain Eukaryota; kingdom Metazoa; phylum Chordata; class Actinopteri; order Polymixiiformes; family Polymixiidae; genus Polymixia; species Polymixia japonica. The sequence continues at coordinate 7,413 of OMKK01056005.1, read as the reverse complement.
GGTTGTGGAATTTTCCTGTGAAGCGTCCATGGTTGTGCAGATCAAAGGGACTGAGCACCCTCCTGATACCCAGCATGTTGCTTTTAGCTATCTGCTTAAAGGTCCAGGGATTCTGGTTGTTTTGTTCCATCTCTGCCTGTTGCTGTTGCATGGTCGCAAGGCTTTCTCTACTCATCACCTAAAGGAAATTAAGGTGATAAAAGGAAACACATTAGTTATTATATATATATATATATATATATACACGTATGCTCGGTTAATCCCCCAAAGGAGAAATTTTCTGTTCAGCCAGCTAGTCGGTGCCCCTGGACCAGGTAGACCAGGTAGCAGGTAACATCTTGCTCAAGGACACTTAGTCCCATTTTTTCTTCCTGGATTTTTGAATGAAATATTTGCTGAACAGAAACAAAGAGCTCAAAAACGTCAAAATCAATCATGCGGGCCTTTAACAGGTATGGCCACATGGGGGATCAAACCCAGCACCTTCGTTAGGGCATGACTTTACTTAATGCAAGGCCATCCTATCGCCATATACCATTGTCACAGATATTTACCCATAAGACATTAAGATTTTAAGAAAATAAAGATTAAATCCAGTCTTGAATGCAGGGTTGGTTTGGCATAGGTGAGGGCAGGCATAGGATAGAAGGAAAAGGATGTATACCACATTATATTCATACTGCCTTCTCACGTCAGTGCTTCAATTATTTTGACTGTGACGCTTTGGTAATATGAGTAGCGTGGAAACTTATAGACAGAGTTATAGTTGTCACTTCACCTTGGCAGGGAAGGGTAGCTTCTTTGCCACTTCCTTTAAGATGGGCTCCACCTCCCCCAACTCCACCTTTCCTCCCACTTCCACAATGAAACGGCCGTATCGGACAGGTGTCAAATAGTGGTCAATGGCTCCCTTGCCGCCACCCATACGTTGACCCAGGCCTTTACGAGTGATGGGTTTGTAAGGGCCATTGATGCGCCATCGGGCAAATGTGGTCCGGGAATCCATCTTGCGGTTGATGGTCAGACGCATCATCTCTATGTGACCCCAATGCAGGTAGCCCCCTCCCATGGCCTGAGGACCAGATAGAGAGGAGAATTAAATTTAGTCTCTGATGAACTATGTGTCATGGCTATCAAATTTACTTGGTACAGAGAACAGTATAACACCTGTTAACCATACATGTGTCATTGATGTGCACTGATGTGAGAATACAAATAAAAAGAGCATGTGTTCACATTTACTATTTCCTATGGTCATTTGAGTGATAATTTAATTATATGAAAAGAGATGTACAGCATTCATGGTAGTTCCAGTGGGGCTGGAAGAGCTATATGAGCACTATAATCACATATTACCATATACCAATTTATATGGTGTAATAAAACTATAACAGAATGGAATGGTTATCTGATTTACAGACAATAAGCATTTGGTAAAAAATAGGTTCCTTACATCTAATATTGTCAATATTGCAGTGTGTCTGTTAAATAGCCTACCATTCTTGACAGAAGACTGAATATCAATTTTGAAAATATAAAATGTTCAGGATGCTTAAAGTGTCAGTTGTCTCTCATTATGTATGAGCAGAAACCGCACAGCTTTGAGCATATATTGAAGCAGCATAGTTGCAAAGTAAACTGCATATTTGGATAAACATAAATGGCTAAAATGGTATCCATTTTTTTGTGTGAAGTCTATGAATTATCCAACATCTATTAATAGACATTAGATAATTCATAGACTTCACTGCCCCAAAACAGCTGTCAAGCATATGATTACATGTTCCTCTTATACATGGCTCTTACAGTCTTTAAGGTGTCCTATGACTGGAATGAACCTGAGCATAACTTCAGATTACTGGGCAAGAACCTTTTGGTCATCCTCAATTCTATACTTAAGACTAAAGGAGGCCGGCCTTTGGCATCAGGGCACCTACTCTTTGGAATTCTCTCCTGCGGGAGCTCAGGGTGGTAAAATCTGTGGGTTTTTTTAAAGGTGGCTACAGTGTATAGAAAATCCACTTACCACAATGGCATACTGTCCTGTGGTGAAGGCATTTGCTGCCTTTGCTGGGCCTTGGATATCCCGCAGTTTCTTCATCTCTTTCCTGGCCTTCTTAAAGTTGGGCACCTTGTTCAGGAACTTGAGCTTCGGCTTCTCCGGCAACACCACATCTTAAGAGGTGAAAAACAAAGGTGAGGATGTAAAGGTAACATGTAAAGGTGAACAGTGCTTCATGTCTCACACCAGACTCTTAACCTTTGATCTAAGGTCAGAAACCTTGAGAAGGTTTTACTGTTGAAGTTATAAATCAGTGTGGTGGTCTTTATATCAAAGTATCCTTAATAGATCACTTCAAATTTCCAATGCATGACTTGGAACCTCTAGTCAAAATCACGAAAATACGGAAAAAAGCATGATTACCACTGTAGTCTGGGGGTATTTCATATGTCTTCAGTCCAGCAGACAGGACCTTCAAGTGGTTCTGCAAAGTACCTGTACAGCAAATAGCAATTGACATGTTTGACATTACCGTCAGCCCCACAAGGTGATGAGACACGATAAAATGCACCCAAAATCTTAGCCGATGATGGGTCACTTTGACACATTATAACAAGACTAACGCCTGAAGAAGCTCTGCAACAGCAAGTCAATATCAATCTGTCAGATGTTCATTAATTTACACATTTTACACAATACACACTTTATCCAATGTAATGACCGGTTATAGGACAACAACATACAAAAATAAACACCGATGGTATTGTTCGCTAGCTATCTTAACTAAAGTCATTTAACATTGGTGTTAACGCTAACGCTACCTTGTAGCTGGCCGTTCAATTTACAAGTGCTTGCCAATCCGCCAATGGCGTACTTGATTAAGGAGATCATGGTTGCACCTTACAAGAAGTACTATTTTGTAGGCACAAAACAGCTGCCCTTTATAGCTTGTATTAGAGCATCTTAGACAACATATGTACTCGTTACAAAAATCATGCTCTACAGAAGGTCGCTGCCATTGGTCTAGCTGATCAACATCCGGTGCGCTGATTTTGTTGTCCGTCATGGTACAAGCAGTGTTTTTCAATAGTTCCCAGAGACGCACATGGTACGATGAACAACACAAACACCATGCACTGCATTTAGACACAGGTAATCGTACAGACATAGGGAAGTGGTGCCCCTGCACGTATGCACATGTGCGCACACACACGCACACACACACAAACAAACGCACAGGGCATTGATCAAAGCAGTTGAACTTTGAGGTAATTCGGCATTGTTGACACAGCTGATACAACACAAAAAACCTTATCATTGTAAATAAATTATTAATATTAAAGACCAAATCCGTAAAAACAGCATAGAAAATAGTTAGATGATCCTTATCACCTGGTCCCATTATGTAACAGACTGAGATACAATCTTTTTACTGTACTTTAACTGCACACTGGAGAGAATTCATAGAAATGCTTACATTCCAGTTGTTCAAATATTGAAGCAAAAGATCAAACCAGAAGCTCTTACGAAAGATACCCTATAAAAGGAAGCTGCCAATTGGGAGAAGCTGATGATTTGACATTGTCCTCCCTGTGATCCACTCTGCCTTACAATAACTAGTCAGTTATCAGTCTCTCTCTCTACAGTCATGCTGCTGGCACCCCACTTCACTGTCCCTCTGCGGACCTGGCTAGTTTTCCTCCTGTATCTAATGTTTCCCAGAGACCTGGAGGCTCAGTTTCCCAGGCCCTGCACGACTCCAGAGGCTCTGGAGAGTCGGGAGTGTTGCCCCCTTTGGAGAGGATCTCCTTGTGGCTTCAGTTCAGGTAGAGGAGTCTGTGCGCCACACCCTGCTAGAGACCTCCCAAAACCGGTGGACTATAGGATTAACTGGCCCCGTGCCTTCTTTGATTCTGTCTGCACATGCTGGGGGAACTATGATGGATTTGACTGTAGTCAGTGTCTGCCGGGCTGGAAGGGACCCCAATGTATGCAGCAACACCACGTTGAGAGGAAAGAGATAACAGATCTGACTGACCAGGAGAGGGAGAGCTTCCTATCCAGGCTGCATAACGCAAAACAGAGCCCCAGCAACCGTTACATGATCCTTACCAGCAGTGACACCACCATGGAGGGGAATTATGTATTTCGCAACACAAGTGTGTATGACTTGTATGTGTGGATGCACTACTATTCAGCGAAGAGCTACATTGATTCTGAAGATAATGCTGCACATCGAGGCCCTGCTTTTGCCTTTTGGCACCGTGTTTTCCTACTATTCATTGAGAGGGAGATCAGGGAACTCACAGGAGACCAGGACTTCTACGTACCATACTGGGACTGGACCAGAACCAACCACTGTAACATCTGCACCAACCAGTACGTTGGGGGAGTTGGCCCTGGTGGGCAAATAGACAGTGCTTCATCTTTCTCAAAGTGGGAGGTGAGACGTCATAGCTACAAATGGCCATTCTAGATACTAAGGTTCCATTAAATAAGCATATGAGAAATACTATATCATGGTATGATGTATCCTGATAAGAGGCAAGTCATAATTTGTAGATAATCTGACGAGTTGATTACTTAAAGGTACTATATGTAGTTTATAGCGGCCTCTAGAGTTTGCTAGTGGTGTTTTTTAACTGTTGCAAAGCCAAACTGACGTGGGATTACTGTGTGTCGTCATGTAGTGTCTGTCGAAATCAAGCCCCCAGGAAGTGCGCCGGGCTTCGAAGCCAATTTGACACAGTGGCCAAACCATGGACTTATAACGTCACGTGATACACTGGGCCCAAAAATACTTTTCCCCATAGACTTACATTGCCAAAGAGACGTCTGTAAATCAGCAGATACATTTTCTTGAGTGTTACAACCCCCGCGAAATGATGCGTTTCAATATCAGACCATTTGGTCCGATAACATTTGGAAAGTCTAGAAGAGCCGCACGATATTTTATCCCCATTCAAGTTAGTGGGTGGCTAACGCTAGTGCGCAACACTATGGGCCCAATGAGATACTTTTATATGTGCCGTAACGCGAGACGTCACATTTCCCGGGAAATCCAGCCCGGTGGCAGATGAAATTGCATAGTGAATATGAGGCTTCTAGGAAACTGATCTGAACCGCGATTTCTTCATTCTCCCACGGCAGTTACACTATGCAATCACCAGAAATGTTATTATTATCTGTTAAAAGCATAAAACTACATATAGTACCTTTAATAGAACTCTCAGGTAACGATGGACGTGTGATTTTACATTGTACTTTGCAGACGGAAACTCATTTTTCAAACACATGCTCTTTCTCCTCCTATCGTCCATTCTCCACCTTCTCCACCCACAGACTATTTGTCCATATCAGGAATCTCTGGGTATAATCTGCATCCACTCCGATAACTCTGGACCTAGGCATTTGATCCGCAATCCTGGCAAGGACCCTATGTTTCCAACACTGCCCACCGCTGAGGATGTTCAGGACGTTATGGCAGCAGAGAGCTTTGACACCCCTCCATTTGACAAAACGTCTAGCGACAGCTTCCGGAACAAGCTAGAAGGTAGAACAATGCCGATTTTATTTGTCACTTAAGAATGCATAGACATTCAGAGCCTAGTTTGCAATGCAAGCCATTAAATATTACCAACATTTCGTGCCAGCTAGGTCAAATATCTATTTCACAAAAAACAAGGGCTGATAGAAATCCTCTATCTAGGTTAACAGATTATTCTCTACTCCACAGGATTTGACATTCCCCAAGACTCCCGCCACCTAAGTGCTTCTATGCACAACCTGGTCCACAGATACCTGAATGGCACCATGTCTCTGGTCCCTACTGCAGCCAACGACCCTATATTCATGCTTCATCACAGCTTCACTGACAAGTAGGTCAGAGATGATCAGAGTATCTAACACTATTCGTTGATCCTTGATGTGACGTGCTGTTGTACGTCTTATGAGTGGTCTTTGAGAAGAGAGAGACCATGCAAAGTATTCTGAACGCAATTCACTCAAAATCACAATACATTTTATTAGCTCATTGCTTGTAGAGTATTAATAATAATCAAAAATAAAGTATTAATAATTTTACTGTTTCTGTTGTGTGTTTGGGAGCCAGGCTTCTTGAGAAGTGGTTAAGGGACCACAGCGATGTTACTTACCCTGACAGTGACCAGGTCCATCCGGCCCAGAGAGCACAGGCCTACATGGCTCCATTCTTCCCCCTCCGTACCAACAGCTTCTACTGGGGCAGGACCACCCAGAGCCTGGGCTACGGGTACAAAGAACACAGCCTCCGCTACTCTGACACTGGGAACAGCAGAGCAAGGGGGGCTGCAGGTATAAAATATACGTACGACATATATTTCTCTGGCATATATACCATACTACACATACTATGAATTTATCCCTCACTGTCAGTATTTGAAGAGGAATCTACAGCCCATGGAAACCAATGGCTGTGGCCTGTTTTGGGCATGCTTGGTGTCATCCTACTATGCGTTAGCCTGGTGTTTGCTGTAAAATACACAGGTAAGATATGGTGTGTGTCTCATTCTATATCCTAAGGAACTCTGAACTTATAGACGTAAAGTCATTTGACAGTGCATGTGATCCGATTTCTTGAGGGGTGCGCACGTCTCATCCAAGTATCTCTCCTTAGACAAAAGATCACCAGGACAGACACGAGAAACCAAGACAGAAGAGAAGCACTCAGATGTGAGCCACCACTTTACTTTTAGAAATTATTTCCATTGCTTTTGTGTTCACTTACACTGGTGTGGAAACTGACACTTACCAATACACAGCGTATGATGTAATTATCCCTTGTGTAATCATAATCATAGTAAAACCATAATCCAATGTGAATTAGGCTATGTGAATGCTCACCTTTCTGTTATAATTCTGTTCACGTACACTGATGTGGAAACTGATATGCAGTCAAATGCTATATCGAAGTCCAAGTCATTAGAGAATACAGTAGCACTAATATTAGAGACAGCTCATTAAAATGAATAGGATTCAATGTTGTTCTTTTCTTAGGCCTATATAATCCTCTTTTTAATAGAGACTAGAGTTAGCCTCTTTTCTTTCTGCGATTGATTTTCACTCATTTTAATGTTGGGTAATAGATGTGGTGAACTGACTGAATACAAAATGACTTCTGTCTCTGTGTTTTTGGCTTTGTGCTACAGTTCGGCAGCAGGACCAACCCTCTCTATGCTGTCTGGGTCAAAGAGAAGAACGGGGTCATTGACAATTCATCATCAGATTTTGTCCCCACTTGGGAGACTCAATCACAAGATGCAACTACCAGACCCTCCTCACAGAGAGGGGGGAACTTGGAGCACCCTATAGATGTGGAAATACAGCTTTAGTCTCCAAGGGACGGGAAGAGATCATTTCAGCTCAAACAAGGA